>CAEFZX010009774.1:0-95951 GCA_903066825.1 Alfaro cultratus | reverse complement strand
TTCTTACAAATTAAGTATCATGGTGCAGAACAGCAAAAATGTAATGTCCTCATATGAGGATGCGGGGTCTCAGGAGGTTAATGAAATCACCTTATGAACAAAAAGCAGCTAAAGAAACAGGTAAGCACTAAACAAAGTGCCTAACAAAGATGTTCACACTCCACAGATTTTTCAAAAATTTTTGACAGCTCTAAAGAAAATTTGGTGTAATTAATTACCTTTGACATGAAGCCGTCTGTGTGGAGCTCAATCTCAGTGTAAAGCCAATGGTTCTGTGAAGACCTCAGAGGTTTGTGAGCGCATAAGAAATCAAACATGAAGACTGAGGAACACAGCAGAGAGGTTAGCAATAAAGAGACGAAGAGTTTTAATTCAGTTAGCTTATAAAACAATAAGGAAAACTTTGGGGATCTCGCATGGCATTGTTTAATCCACCATCTGAAAATTAAAAGTCTGCCACAGCTGCAATGTAGTGCATCTGAGCTGGTAGGCTGGATTAAGGAAGATAAATCAAACTCTCACTAACTCTAAAGAGGATTCTGTGAGATTAAAGAGTGGAGCAAGGCACAGATTTTTGTAAGTTACCGACATTTTATTAATTTTTATCTCAGATATTCGCAAACATAAGACTTCAGACTTGAGGAAGGCAATCACACTATGAGAATCTGCTTTACAAATTGTGTATTAACTCAATCTCTCTCCAGAATGTGCAACAACTCCATTTGGGTGTCAGCTCAAAACATAGCAGTCTGACAGTAAAAGCTAAATAATGTGAGCCATTGTTTGCCTAGCAAAATGTAAAATGCAAAAGTCTATGGTGGATATGATTTAAAAGAACATTTGTCACTTTGAATATGTTTAGAAATATCTGCAAGTGGAGCAGGATGGCTGATAGGGATAGTATTTTATGCAATTTTATGGATGGATGTTGCCTGTATGAGACTTTTTTTTTAAAGCATAATAAACAAGCTATTATTATACAACCATTAGCTTTTTTAACATTCACCTCCAGAAGTTATAATATGTAGTTCTTGTTGCCGTTTTCTTTGGGGTTTTTTACACAAATTTTTTGGATGCAACACATTTAATTCCTTTTAATTTTCATATCGAGTTTTTCTAAATAACTAGGGGAATGTATGAATTGTAGGCAATTAAATGTCCTGAACATTTTCCTTGACTTTTCTTTTTCTTTTTTGAGTGCTCAATTTCTCAAATAGTGATGAATACCTTTCCCAATATGCAAAGCTGTGCAACCTCAGTGGTGTGCAAAAGTTTCAAACCACCATTTTTTCCTTGTAAGACAGAGACAAGATGTAAAAATTAATTACATCAACTTCAATAATTCAAACAACTTGCATTTTGTGACATGTTACAAGTAGCAAAGTGTCTGAGCATCCATTTTTAAATGCTTAACAGTGTAAAATCTTGAGATCCCTCTGATAGATCCAACACTAGCTTGTAGCTTAGGTTTAGTGTTAATCAATCTAATGAGAAAGCATTTATGTGATTATTGTTCTACTCTGAAATGAGGAAAATGAGATACCAAAGTGTGAAGGGGAAAACAATTAAATCTCACTTATTTTCAGAATCCACTACACTTTCAATCTGTGATGATTGATCATTTGTTTTTAATAGCAATCCTAATAAATCTTACAGTTTTAAATCCTATTTATTTCCTCTTACCTTGTGCCACGTTGGTGACTAATCTGCGTTAATGGATTGAGAAACAGAGTTGATTAAGCAGGTGGCACCGATTTAAAAACCTGCAAAATCTTCTCTCTGCCAATACTAAACAGATGTTGTTGGAGGCAGCGTGATGGTATTTGGTATCATCTCTCTCATTGGAAAAACGAACCTCGACATCATTAGAAGACATCTCCATGAAGAAATATATCAAGATGAGATTTTGCAACCAATGGCAACAATATCATTTTCCCTCATTTGGATTGAACGCTGTCTTCCAGGATGCTGACGGTCGCTCCCTAAAAGTGGTTTACCGCTGACCATTTCCAGAATTGGAGAGGATGGGATGGCATTTCTGCAGTACTGACTTCAACCCTGTTGAACACCGTTAGGACCGACTTGGGTGTGCTGCTCATTGCTAGAGTGACTAATACAACCACAATGGCTGACTCTCAACATCAGAAGAATGGGATGGCATCCCACAGCAGTGTCTGACCAAGCTGGTGGCCAGGATGAAGAGGAGGTGCCAAGCTGTTGTGATTGTGTACCATACCTGTCAAGTCTCCTGTTTTGGCCAAGAAGCTACCGTATTTTACCCTTCTTTCCTGCCGGGTTCCCATATTAGTATTTTCCCGTATTATTGTAAATACGTGCACCCTTGCTCTGATGGTAGCGGCAGACAGCTAAACGTTTCCTGTAGACTCAAATCCAAAACTTGACAGGTATGTTGTGTACTGGCCTTCCATTTACATATTGTTCATTTTCCAATATTGTTGTTTAGTTTATTTAAATATCAATCTTCCAGTTTAATAACCGTCAAAAGTCAATAGACGAATAAACTTCTTTGTATTGGAAGAAAAGATCCACCAGTTCACTTAACGAATTCTTTTACTCCAATCAGAAATGTATTTTTCTTACATGAGGCACAATTTTAAGGGTGAAATTATTATGGCTAAAATTATTAAGATTATCCTAGACAAACATCTCAAATGTCACTACAATTATTCATTAAAGAAATATAAGGCAAAAATGGAAACCTTAGTAACAATGAAATTATGAAAATCCATAAAGTCCTTTATACAAGACAGTAAATACAATTTAAACTGGAATTTAAAGTATACATTATTTCTTTTTTTAACCATAATTTTCCATAATTTAATGCATTGCTGCATTTATTATACAAAATACATTCTCTACTAAAATGCACTAAAAACTACTGCATATTCATATTTTATAAATATTTATAATATTCTGACATTGTGCATTTATTGGAAATTAAAATAATCAAGAAAATGGATTTTTAATCCGATTCTAATTTGAAGATTATCTGCCATTTGCTACTGATAGCTCTGAGGATGCAGTTCCACACATGTGATTAACAACTGTCATTTAGGTTCATGCAGAGAGCAGAGTTCAGTCTTTTTAACACCTTTCTCAGGCTATTGTCATCTTTTTTTTGACTGTTTTCCCATCTCCTTTTTTGCCTTCAACCTGTTTGTGTTGTCTTTCTCTACATTCAAAATAGAAGCTTGATCTGGCATCCAGATCAAGCTTGTCACTGCGAAGAAACCACAGCTTTCCTGAAGACGTGGAGTGACGGCTGGCACATGGAGAGTGCATGCAGCATCGACTGCAGGGAGATGTGCTCCGCAGGGGGCCTGGGAGTCAATGGATGTCACTGTTTAACAAGCTGTTACTGCTCCGCCGCATAGACAAGAAAAAAAAAAAAAAAAAACGAAGACAGGACAAAGAGAGACTGTGCAGTTCTTTGGTTGTGCATGTGTGTGTGGATATGGTAATAACACATACAGACTTGTGTGCCCCTTCAATTTGATAACATGGTTAGAAAACTGAAGGGGCATACACCCTCATGCACACTTGGTGGGGGGTCCAAATGGGTCATTATTTTGCTTCCTTAGAAGAAATTGGTTGCTCTGCTTTAAATTTCTCTTTTCTGATGGAAAACTGTGGCCCTGGTGACTTGTACATCCAGTTACACAAAATATCCTGCAATTAGATTTGACAATTTGGATTTCTTTAAAAAATCCAAAGCATTGGATATTTCTTTTTCACCTGACAGACTTAGAGGAATCAGAGTTTTATGTGGTTTTATGGTTCCCTTGAAGAGCTGGGTTGGTGTGTGGTGTAGGGTTAGAGTGGAAGGCACCCACATAAAGGTCCTTGCTACAAATTATCAAAGTCTTTTGCCGAATGTCTTACCAATTTCTTTTCTGATTACTACTCTTATTAAGAGTGCTGTTGAGGCTACATGTTGGATGGTATATGCACAGAGATCTCTATTCACTAAATCTTTATGAATATATGTACACTTTTTTGCGATCAGAGCCAGCCCAAGGCACAAGCAGACAACTTTTAACTTCTCACAGAGAATGTCAATCTTAAATTTACGAGCTTATCGTTTTATTTGATGCAAATATTGATCATCAAAATTAAGGAATATACATGAAGCCTGTGTGTCTGGTGAGTTAAGTTCATAGTAGCCTTTCTTTTTGCATGTTTCCCTTGTTTGTACAAGACTATGTTCTCTTCCCTGAACTTTTTAGACAATTCTCCTGACTTAGTTCCCATATTTCCAACATACAATAAAATATCTCCTGCAACTCTCAATTTGTTTAGGGTGTGTGTAGATATATTCAGTGAAAGTATGAGGAAGTGTTTAAAGTGGTTAGTTTGTACACATTTTTTAAAAAGATTATTTTTACTCTTTTAATTGATTTCTGTAATTTGTTCATTGCGACCACTTGAAGAAATTATATATTTATGAATTAATTTTTTTTGCAGTGTGCCGTTGAATATTTTTAGGAGGTACAACTGTAGGTGAGTCAAACACAAATTTGTATTTAGAAGTCATTTTGTGTCTCTAATTCTTTTTAGCAGTTTCTCTTTGATCACTTGTACAATCTTAGATCTATTTCAGCTATTTAAACTAATATTGTAAGTGATTCTAAAAGCCTAGCTGAGTTTCGGCAAATGCTAAACTTTTCTAAATGCTGGATCTGTATGTTTTTGCTGAACAAAGGAACACATTTCTAAGGTAAGTTTGCCAAATATTTGAGTGAGTCTGAGATGCCCACCATATCCTCTCTCTTTCTCTTTCTCTCTCTCTCTCTCTCTCTCTCTCTCTCTCTCTCTCTCTCTTTCTCTCTCTCTTTATGTCTCAGGTACTTGCACATACTGTCGAAACACTTTGGGGAAAGAGTCCTGCGGCTTGCTAACACCACAGGCCACCGCATTTTTATGACTGGCCTCTGCGGTGCAACCGCAGCGCACATCCATCTTTTCAGCATTAGCGTGATAGATGTATTTTTCACGCTGCCATTAGGGTTGAAGCAGTATGCTGTGTGAGGCTTGGGTATGCTAATGTGCCCTCTCACACCTGCAGTTTCCAATTACCCCCGAGGAACAGAGCCAAGACTCGCTTTGCAGCCACCAGCAATAATATGAGTAATGGCAAAATTGCAGAAGTCCTTTTTGTGGAAAATTGGAAGGGGAAAAAAAGGGGAGAAATCACTTTGCAGGGGGAGTAAGTGAGGGTGAGGATCAAAAGGTAAGAAGTGGGAGGGCAGGTGAAGACAGGGAGATTCAGAGGTTTGACTTGAAAATATTTTCCACTTCTGAAAACAGCAGTCTATATTTGGAGGCACACTTCTCTTTTTTCTCTCTTTTATATCACTATAAAATTAGAAAAGAAAAAAAAACGTCCTAACCCCTTGGCTTAGACAGATCCGACTTACTTTCTGCAGTCACAGCATCATGCCTTGATCACAAGCTGTGTTCACAGCCACACTGAGTGAGCATCCTCTGGCTGCCTCTCTCCTGCACGCAAACACACAGCCAGTTATGCAGATTAGATATTCGTAATGACCACGTGACGCAGAGAGGCAGACAGATGAGGCTTGATAGGCCTATTTTCAGCCCACGGAGCTGCTGATAGCTCTGAGAGTGTTGGACAGGGTCCTCGTGGCTGCTGGCCTCGATAACAGAGGGGCGGAAAATCAATCACTTTCTTGACAGCCGTATGAGAAGTCCCGCCCATTTACCTCCCCTCCCCGTCTCTTCCTACAGTTAGTGTGTTTCTTGTCTACTTTGTCACTTTTAGAGAATGGCGTACCAATCTTGCATGTGGGAGAGCAGCACATGTATGTCACTGCCTATGTGAGCTGGGATATGGTTGGATAGGTGGGCAGGAAGCACCTGGAGAAGCCCTGGCAGGATTAGAGAGTTGTAGGAGTTGGTTACAGTGAGGAACACATGTTCAGGTCACCGTGCTGCTCCAAACACTGTTCCTCTCATTATATTTCCCTCTCTGCCTTTTTTTTTCCATCCACAAAATCCCATCTTTCTCTCTCTCATACCCCCACATGTGTGTATAAGGACTCCAACTATGTGTTTATGGGGTGAGGAGGGGGTTACCAAATCCTTAGAGAGGACTTGGCAGTCGCCTTTCTCCCTCTCGCTTCATTGCTTCGGTCCTTCCCAAATCCTATTTCACGGTGCCAAGCATGCGCTCCCTGGGATCTCACAACTCCCATCTCCAGACGCAGGTTTAAGCCCTTCTCTTGGCACCGCGGCCGGGCACGGAGAGATGGCATGCGACGTGTATCAGCACCACCAGAGACAAAAACACACCTATTATCATTGCTCAGAGTTCATGCAGCTCACACGTGTGCAAAGAAAAAATAAATTAGCTAGATGAATTAGTGGCAACGGTTGACCTCAGACAGGATCAGCAAGGGGTCGCAGAAACCTGCAACCAAGCAGAACTGAACATACTCCAAAAGTCAGTGAATCAGACAGCAACAAATCTGCCTAATGCGGCTGCAACTGTTCAAGCTCTGTGAATTAATAAACTGAAAACAAAACATGCGACACTTAATTGGTACTTTCTCTTAATTTGCTCTCGCAAGGTACAGGATAAACGTTGCCGGTTCTCCAATTACAGCTACTCAGAAAATTAATTAGTGCATAAATTACCTGAATTTACAGCAACTGAGTCAAGAGGGAGTGAATAAGGACGATGAGTTCATTTGGCCCATCTATGTGATTTTGAATAATACCCATTAGATGGCGCCAAATACCAGGAGGTTTGTTTTCATGCAGAAGTGTTGATAAAAACTTTAAACCTTTTCAAATTTTGTCAAGTTTGAAAATCCCATCAAATCCCAGATTTGATGGGATTATGTCAGGAACTTACATTACATATCTTTCAGAAGTAAAATCTGAAAAGTTTGGTTTTCATTTGTATTCATCCCTTTGAATCAATAAAATAAAACCACCTTTTGCTGCAAATACAACTGTAAACGTTTTGTGGTATTTTTCTAACATCTGTTAAAATGGCTCAAGTGCAATCAGACTGTGAGCGTCTCTTCTCAGGATTGGGTTTGAATCTATACTTTGACTAGACTACTACTTTCCATTGTAGTGATACTGCTGCCACCACCATGTTTGACTGTGAGGATAGTTAGTTCTGGATCATGTCCATTGTTAGTTTTTTGCAATCCACACCATTTTGCATTTAAGCCAAAGACTATAATCTTGGTCTGATTTGACCAGAAGACCTTCTTCCACATGTTGGATGTAAGAAGGCATCTGGCTTTTTTAAGACAGCTTGTGGCAAATTATAACCAGGATTTCTCATGACTTTCTTTCAACACTTTGTTCTTGGGAAACTTCCATCAAGACCAGATTAGTGAAGAGCACCACCATGGAGAGATTCTTTATTCTAAGCTGTAGATCTGAGCAAGTTTTCCAAAGTTACCAAGGTCAGAACTTTGCTGCTTTTCCCAACAATGTTCTCCTTGCTCAGCACAGGTGCATGGTCATGTCTTAGTAGGTTTGCAGTTGTGACACACTCATCAGTTTTATATGATGGGTTGAACAGGTCTCTGAGATGTTTAAAGCATGTGACATTGGGTTTTTTTTTCTATAGCCAAAGCCAGCTTTGAACTTTGAGTAGCTTAATTTCTTATCCATCTGAATTGTTTCTTGGTCTTCTTGGTGCCATTTGTTCACTCATATTTTCTAACAAATCTCTGAGGCTTTTAACAAAACACCTGGATCATATTACATATTACAAAGGCACACTCCATTTACTAATTAGCTTGCTTTTTAAGATAATTTCTTGCATTGGATTTTTTTTTCAAAGGTAACAGAGTAAAGAAAGTGGATGAAAGTCCAAGCCTTTAAAAATTATTTTCTTTCCATTTAATAATTATCTACGTCTTTGTTTTTGATGCTTTTTAAAATCCAGAGAAAATACTTTCAAGTTGTTGTTAGTTTTATGTGTGCCGAAATAGAAAAGAAAAGTTCACACTGTGTGAATACTTTTACTATGCACGGAAATGATTAAACTAAATAGTTTACTAATACCCTCAGAGGATTTGTGGTAAACCTCGCAATCCACTGTCAAATCTCCTAATGCAATTATCGGCTGATCTCACTGTGCAACATGTACCTAGTTTTTGTTGATAACTGCGCCTAATGAATTGAAACCATCAAAGTTCACACTGTTCTGCGACAAGCAATGTAAAAGCGAGCCTAAGCACATTTTCCACCTCATCAAAATATACAATTGCAAAAAAATAGAACAAGCGCAGGCTTTAATTTCTAAATACTGTCAATAAACAGTTACATTAATAATCTGGTCAGTTCTTTTAAACAATGTCCTCAACCCTTTGTAGAGTATCTACAGCAGATTCTAAAGCTTTACGGGACAACTGCTCATTTAATATTGATGCTGTTGTTTCTCTCCGCAATATTCCTCATATTCTCAATTTTCCAAAGCAAAAGAACTGGATATGGGGATCATTTCTATGTGTACAGTATAATAGGATCAGGGATTTGTGCTGACAGCGATGCAGTATCAGCGGCTCGCAGGAGCTGTTCTGATGAAAACTACAAGAAAAACGTGTACTGAAAATCTCCTGTATAAATATTTTAGTAGTGTAGCAGCCACTATACAACTTGTCAGCATATGGGACTTGGCTGATTTGTCCATTTTTCCTTTTCTGTGGAGTAAAACGTCTTGAGTCAGCACAAGCTTCTATAGCTAAAAATACCTTGAAATGTACAGACAAAACTTCATACCCTCACTGACACAGCAACTGTCACTCATTTCCCTGCAGTTAACACAGCAGTCAGCACATTGAAGTTTGAATCCATTGGGGGAATGTTTCTTCCAAAGAAACATTCTTTGACATTCTCCATATTTTCACTTTGAGAAACTGAACTGCTCTCACTCAAAACTCTCCATCACTGCTTACGGACATATGCCCTGCTCCCTCTCTGCTCAGATTTTATGCTTCCAGGGGAAATACGGTTTATTCTGCTCCTGTCTCTCATGATTTGTTGGTGTTTGAACTTTGAGTTTTGTCTGGACTGAATCTGATCAGTCAGTTGCACTTTAATTTGCCAAATCCTGTCAATTAATTTTTTAGCATCTAAGGTTAAGATGTGTTAAAGGTCTTAGCCATTTATTGCAGTTGCATAATATCAAACACACACACACACACACACAAAATGTTGATGGAAAACAAGGAAATTATAATATGTGCAAAAGCAATGGGATCTGTGGTTCTGTGGGTTGATGTCTCCTCCAAAGACTCCAAAATCCTTATAGGCATCATGAACTATTTGAAACTTTGAAAAGAAATCCGATCCTAGCAGAAAAAAAAAATTCAATGTGGTTTCGTTTTTTATCTTCCAACAATATAGTGGTTTTAAAAAAGCATAGTCAATTAAACACACGTTGTTCATCGGACACAAAACCTAGCCTTCTTCCATTGTCACTTCAGTCCTCAGAGCTAAATCATATATAAACTTGTAGAGTGTTGAAAGGAACAGAACTTGAGTGAGGACCTGAGACTGGGTGATTTCTAGTGTGTGCAAAGAGGAGTGGTCAAAGATCCTTATCTCTGTATCCTCCAATGTTGTGTAATGTTGGGGAAGATTGGCTTATTGACAAAAAGTAGTTGTGAAAATATTAACAATAAAAGTGTTCCTGTTAAAAAATAAATTATTTTCTGATTTATACATTCTGCACACATGGACCTGGTGGTGGCTTGAGGTAAGTGCCCCACTGCCCCGTATGTGAAGTAACTCATTATCACACGCACAGATGACAGAAGCAAGAAAAGAACAATGGCCCAGTTCCTCCACTCGAACAAAATCAAAGCAGTCAGTCACCCATGTGATAATCTCAGCAGCAGCTGTGGAAATATTAACCTTGCCAACAAGCAGAGCAGCAATTTCAGCCCACTTTGTTTTAGAAATCAAGGTCAGCACACAAATCTAAATCATTGATCATCATAGTTAAAAATTTCAGCTATAGATTAAAAAGTATTATAAGAATTTATGAAACACCATCCAGGATGAAGAAACTAATGCACTGAGTGATTCATTCTCGTCAATATGGCAGGGATCTCAGCAACATACATTTTTTATGACTGCATATTGTGCATAAAAATGACTTTAATACATCTACATGAATGATGCAGCTAATGAACAAAGAGCTTACTGTAATGTGTCCACTGATGCAGACTCATCATAGCAGTCTGCGTGCCCCCAGGGTCTAGACGAAGAGAAACAGCTGCGTCAAGGATTAACAGGTCAGAATGAAAGTGTTGTATCCCCATGCAATATTAATAGGGTCTGGCCTAATTGACAGCATTAACAGTGCAAATGAATGTCTGGGTCAGACATCCTTTCTGCTAGAGGATCTCCGTCTGAGCTGCGGCTAATTTTGGAGTTTGTCTTGAACAGTTATGCAGTTTGTATTTGGACCTTTCATTGTGTTTGACTTCCAGGAGAATAGAACTCAAGTGGCATGGCTACATATTGTCTGACTGGAGAGTAAATAAGAGAGTCTTGATCAACATGAGGACACTGGCCCATTTCTAGTCCCTTTTATCAATAATGGCCCCATATTTAAATGTTGCCTGTATTTCTGACTTTTATGTTTCCTGTAAGTGAAAATATTCAATCAAATTGCCTAAAATTTCTGCACCTTTGTTTAATGGAAATAAATCTGAGACATTACATTGTGGTTCTTGTTTTTCTTTTCATACAGTCATTTACTTGTTCCTACAATCTCACAAAAACAAAAAAAAAAAAAAAAAAAAATGGACAGGAAAGCAAAATAAATTCTATAGTCTTTGGAAGATTTGAATTTAAGATAATTTTATTACACCAATACATTTGCTTGTTTTTTTTGTTATTATTTTTGTCACAAATGAGAAAGGTACCATTCCAAACAGAATAAAACAACATAAAATGACTTTCTGTTTTGAAAAGGAAATTTGGATTTCTTTACATTTTATTGAAATATTCACGTGAAAGTTATTTATCCAGCCACAATCAATGGGGAAGTCACAATACAATATGTTTTAATTCCTGATCATATTCTATTTTCCTCTAGTTTTGATTCTCTTTCAGATTCAGGTCAGGACTTACTTTACCACTGTTGATATTACTACCAGTCAGAAGAAACGTGTTGGTAAAATACAGAGAACAGATTTTTTAGTGTCAGAAAGGTTATTAATAATAACTAAACAAACTCTGAAACACATTTTTGGTGCCATTTGTTTCTCTTTTTCGGGAACCTGCATGAAAGTGAAACCTGAGAGAGCTTTAGAAGAATGCTGCAAAGCCTTTTGATGACTAGTGACAAGTATTTCAAGGAAAGTACTGTACCAACTGAAGAGCTGTCACCCTGACCTCTGAAATGCATGGCGTGTGCTCTGGTTTAGACAAAGCATGGTGTGGAAACCAACCACTTACACCCAGGGCATATGAAATGCCTCTGACTAAACACACTCAGAGGTTAAATATACTGATGGAGAAAAATTACGTCAAAGACCTGCAGTGTACAAGGGCACACAGCAATGGAAAGTATTTTAGGATATTGCATAAACTTTTATGCACCCCTTTGCTTCTATTCTTGTCTCTAAGCTTCATCTGTTGCTAACTAACACTTTGAAAAACAAAGATAGGTTCCTAGAGTTTATAAACGTGGAAAGTCATCAAGCTAATCTCCTGTGGAACCAGCTCCCAGTTTCAGTCGGTGAGGCAGACACCCTGTCTATGTTTAAGAATAGACTTAAAACTTTATTTTTTTGATAAAGCTTAGAGTCAGCCTGGTTAAGGTTATCTTGAGCTATCTCTGTAGCTACACTACTGTAGGCTTAGGCTGCTGGATTACAAAATGACCATTCAACTACTTTCTCCTACTACTCTCCAATTATTTGCAGTTGTTTTACCAATTTGAGGTAAACCGAACTTGACTGCATTGTTTGATGACTAAAAATTTATGTGCTTGACTCGGAATCTGTCTGCATGATTTGACTACAGTTCCTTGAGATTAAATGAAGAGGTACTATATAAATAAACTGAAAATGGAACGGAATGATTTCATTTAAAGCTTATTCATGTCTTAGGTTGGCCCAGTCAAAGTTGACACCCACATCCAATTGAGAATCTGTTGTAAATCATGAAAACTGCTTCTTTCCAGTCTGACTGAGCTCATATGAAGGTATTTTGCAAAAAGACAAGGGAAAAAAAGTTAAGTCTGGAAAGTTTATAGAGACAAACCCCAAAAGACTTGCTGCCGTGGTCACAGTGAAAGTTGATACTTTTAACTGTTCAAAAATCCAGATAAAATATTTTGAAATACATGGTTGTAATGTGGCTAAATGTAAAGCATTCCTCATACTACTATCCAGAAATATACAAGCAAATTTAGAGCTAAAATATGCAGTAAAAATCATTCTGATTTATTTATTTATTTTATTTAGATTGTTTTGCTATTTCATTTGCTCCTGGGCGCAAATGCACTGCAGTCGGATTTCTGCCATCCTCTGTTTCCACATGAGCAGGTGCTCGCTGCATCAGAGCTATTTAAATTTGAGATCTAAGGAGCACGTGTGCGCATGCGCCGCGGAGTCATCTGATGAGTGCGCGCAGTTGACGCTTCGCAGCACCACACTGAGAGGGCCACCGTTCTTACTACGGAGAGAGAGAGAGACACATACACACACACACTCGGTCTCCGCCGAGACGCATCTGTTTCAGGATTAAACACTTTATCAAACAACTGAACCCACAACAATACGAGCCGGAGGTTTTAAACCAGACGAGCGGTTGAAGAGCGGAGGAAAGAAATCCTGCTGAAATGTGGCGGGCGACGCTGGAGTAACGGTTTTTGGAGTAAGGCTCGAGGGGGGAGCTGTGTGGGTCTTCCAGGGATGCCATGAAAATCACAGGAGCGGAGTAACTCGGGAGAGAGAGACCGCCGATCCTCGCTACAATCACAGACACGCCAGGGGCGCTGGTGGCGGTGGTGGCGGAGAGAGCGAGAGATGGATCCAGCTGGAAACATCCGCTTTTTTAGGTAGCGCTTACGAAGATCCAGGGAGAGCTGACCCGTCTCTGTCGCGCAGTTTGTAGCCGCCGCCGCCGGGGAGCTGTCTCAAAGGATGGATTTCAGCCTGCTCCGGAACATCATCAGCAGATACGTAAGGGCCGCCGTCTGTCAACACTATCATTCCATCTCAGATGTTTTTATGTGCTGCAGAGAGTTATGGATGTTTTGTTTCTAGGCTTGCATTGGTTTTTCCCCTCCGTCGAGGTGGGTGACACGCAGAATGACAAACGCTTTGCTCATCTGCAGTGATGCACATGTCAGTGGATCAGCTTTGGCAGGCGCCTGACTGTTGTTTTTGTGGAGCTCAATGAGAATGTGCCAGTGGTTGCAGATCCAGTAATAACTGTGGGGGTGTGTTGGACACATCTGAACTTTGCTGGCTCGTTTGCAGTGCTTTGCAAAAATATCCATACCTTCTTGGACTTTTCCCACATTTCTTCTCCTACTCTACAAAGTTTAATGTCTGTCTCTTTCTTTAGAAATGGAAGGAAAGGATATGTGGTCTTCTAAAAGTTTGGGGAGTAAAAATTTGAAAAGTATCTGCTTGTGTAATGTCCCTTTGAGTCAATAAATGACATTGGACCACCTTTCAAGTAATTTAAGACTTTGCAAATCTAGTTGAGATTAATGTTTTTTAATAGGTCTGGACTTTGACTAGGCCATTTTAGGTCAGGAGTATGCTTATGTTATGACTCTGCCAAGCCGAAAGGTAGTAATCAACAAAAAGAATAACGTTAATTAGCGATATTTGTTATTACACAAATAAGAGGGTTTCCCATTAACTTTATCCATTCCGTTGTCAGTCCAATAACATTTGACTCGAATTCAAACACCACTTCAGGCAGACAAACTCACATAAAACACTAAAATGAGACACAGGACGTAAAAGCACGAAAAAAACCCTGAAAATAATTAGTCCGCCCTCACAAATACTAAGTGAGGGCGGACTCCCTTAGTAAGGGAGAAACAAACAATCCAAAGGCCGGCTGAACTAACAAAAAACAAACAAACAAACTCTAAAGAACATCAGGAAGCAGTAATAGAACTGTAAAAACAAAATGCAAAAATTACTAAATGCTTGTAATAAACACTTTAATCAAATCAGTCTAAAACAAACTAAAAAACACTGCATACCTGTGTCGCATAAGCCAACACTCAACAAGATTTTCTCTCATCAGTGGATTTATTCTTGACACTCTAATGCAGTATATTTTACCTTTTTATTGCTGTTACAAATTAGTGATAATCTTGTTTAGGCATAAAAAAAAATTAAAAATAGAAAAAAACTTTTATTGTCAAAGTGAAAAGTGATTTTCTATATGATAATGATAGGAATCTGTAGCATGAAATGTATTTTTAGTAGACACACCTTTGTGTGTCTACTAAAACAGCAGGAAGTCTCCGGACGCTGCAATTTTCCTCCACTTGTCCTTGTTCAAGCTGTGCCAGGTTGTGTGGGGATCATCTGTGAACAGCCTTTTTCAAGTCCTACCACAAATTCTCTGTTGGATTGAGGTCTTGGCTTTGACTGGGCCACTTCAGAACATCAACCTTATTGTCTTCAAACCATTCCTGTGTAGTGTTAGCTGATGCTTTGGGTAGTTGTTCTCTGAATCTGTAGTTTTCTTGCAGATGGAAACAGATTGTCCTGGATTTCTCTATATTTTGCTGTATTTGTTTTATTTCCTTTGCAAGTGTCATCCAAACAAAGCATCTTCCATGACAGCCAAAAAGCTCCATTTTGGTCTCATCAGATTAAAGAACTTTCTTCCACTTTGCCATGGAATCTCCCACATACCTTTAAGCTCTTTGCCAGTCTCTCATAAAGCTTTGACTGGTCAAGAAAACTGGCAACAGTTGTTGTCTGCAGAGCCTTCCTCGTCTCAGCTGCTGGAGCTTGTAACTTCTTTACCATAGTTGGAGGTGTTCTGGTGGCCTCGGTCACTAGTCTTGTTTTTGCACAGTCGCGCAGTTTGTGAGGATGACCTGATCTATGCAGAGTCACACATGTGACATGATGGATTTCACTAAACTCCACAGAAGTTGTCTGCTGTGTTCCTTGGTCTTCATAATGCTGTTTGTTTGCTAATGGTCTTTAATAAACCCCAGAAGCCTTCGCAGAACAACTGTATAGATGTACTAGTTTGTCTAAGATGGCTTGTGAACACAGTTTGTTGCCTTGGATTTTATTTAGAAGTAACAGAGTAAAGGTTGATTAATACCATTGCTTGGCACCCTTTTCAGATTTTTAATTGTAAATAGTATTTTAAACCAAACATTGAATTCCCTCTGCTCAAAATAATACAATACTTGAATATAAGTTTCCAGTAAAGCAGTGATTCCCCCCGCCAGGCTAAGTGTTTCTTGTTGTAAGGCTTTTTTTATGCACCAGTAACAGTGAAAACCAAGACGGGTTTATAGTTCACATATTGAACTGGGCGTGCAGTGAGACTGATATGAGCGCATATCTTTGTAAACAAAGAATAAAGTGTTGAGTGTGCACTCATCTCTCGTACGCTCGCTTCATGCATGTTTTTAAGACTATAGTTTTTGCTTTTTAAGACTATAGTTGCGTAAGTATTCTAAATAATGTTCAATATCATATAATTTATCATGCCATATTATTAACAATGGGCTTCTTGTTGGTGGACTGCCCTAGTGCCCCTTAAACCAGACTTAGCAAGTTTTTGTGAGACATTTTTCAAGTCTCTCACAGTTGCCACCATTCGTGTCTGCTGTCCTCCGTCTCCCGTATGGGTAGAAACTGTTAAGGCCAGGAAGAGAAGCGCTTCTTTGTGGCAAACTATAAATGTCTGCTAAACAACATCAGTGTAAAGCTGAGCTGTAAACATTAGCCACATTACTGGTTGGCCTGGCCTGAATGGGTCGCTGCCCTCAGCAACCTCTGATTATCTGGCAGGATGGGAAGCAGCTGGCTGGTGGGCAGCTGAGTTAGAGAGAGAAAAAAACATAGTGTGTTTGAGAAACCCGCTGTGACAGGGCCTGGTGAAGCTTTCAGCACTTTTCACACATTTCCTACTCTTTTACCTGGTCATATGATAAACCCTAGTGTTGATGAGATGACATATTTTGGGACGGTCAGGTTTGTTTTCAAAATTTTTTTTCCCCTATGTTTACGCTTGTGTGAGCGACAGGGAGCTTGACCGATGCTCAAGTCGAGCCAGTGTGAAGGGAAATCAGATTCGCAGTGAGGTGAGGAGGGGGGAGCACCAGCAGGAGGAGGCAGGGGGTAAATGGGTCACTGAACACGCCCCGCATCCCTCACCCTGCTGCCTCTGCATCCTGACAAATTCTCCAACGTTATTAACCCAACAAGGTATTAATCTTTATCTAAGTTATCGAGATATTGATTTACAATTCGAGGGAGGGATGATGTACGGGACCTTCTGTTAACCCGCCCATATTCTGAGCAGATGCTCTTGTAATGGGCCTACACAGCAGAACAAACATTACATCATGCAAGGTGATTAAAATGTAATGAGCAGTCCAGTCAAAGCCTTTTCAGACAGAGAGAATAGTCTGCTCTCATCAAGGTCACAGCCCAAATGCAGCTTGGTAATGAATTAATAAATCAACTTCAGCCATTTAAGGATCTTTTAATTTAGTCCAGTTTACTCCAGAGAGATCAGGTCTGAGGTCTAAAAAGTTGTATTTTGTCACCCTGTCTTCACCCATTTATTCAGATAGAACTGGAACATGTTGTTCTTTTGGTGGAAGAATGTATTTTATGGTCAGTTCTTAAATTTGTCAAGACATTTTAGATATTTTATTTAAATGAAATGCTTCATAGCCATATAAAATTTGCTAGCGAGGAAAAAAAGTTGTTTCACTAGGTTTTTAATAGTGTCTGACTTAATAAGTCTATTCCGTAAAAATAGTAAAACTGAATCATTTACAGTGCTCTAAACATTTATCGCAATCCTATTAAAGAGCTTAAAAATAAAGGAGCAATTTATTGCAGTAACATATTATCACATTTTAATTAAGTACATTGAGTGGGTGAGGATATCAAGATCTCACATTAAAAAAATAATTGTTTTCTGCAAAATCCCTGCAAACAACTATTGACTAAGACATTATTTAAAATAAAAAGCATATGCTACATAAACATTTCAGTTATATTTTAGTTGTTCAGAGTGTGCAGGAACCGTTTTTAAAGATTTTTTTTGGTACTTGTGGCCTTTATTGAACAGTCTGTTTAGACAGAAAAGAGGGTGGACATGCACCAAAAGGCTTGAGACCGGGAATCACACCTCGGATAACCACGTTGAGCACCACAGCCTCTGAATATGGTGCACCTTGTGTGTAGCAACTTTTAAATACCAATCCACTATTTCCTGTTCCCCTGATGTATAAATATGATGTGACATGGAGGGGCCATTTCTCTTAGCCATTCTTCAAAATGGTAAATCAGATGTGGGCTGATATTTATAAAATCAGGAAATGGGTTCATGAAAATGCTTACTCACCTGAGCTTTCTCATTATAAGAGCTAGAGGAATTGTTACAAAATACAAAACTTGTATTTACTGGAATTGTGGCCATCAAGCCAGGACAAGGATCCAGTTTTACTACATTAAAGACATTGGTGCAAGGAAAAAAGTTGACAAATCTACATTGGCAATAAGAAAACGAAGCTGAAAATTTGAATCTGTGTTGTTTGGTACTCGTTTTTTGATTTTATATTAGTCCCACACTGCATGTATGACATGTGTTCCACTCTATTCAAGAGCCTTTTCTTGTCTGGTATTAACAGTGATGATGCGATGCCTCAGACTTTTGCAGTTTGAGAGCTTTATGAGGTCATGATCTGTATTTGAAAATGCTGGTGTGTATCACTGTAGGTTAAGTTGATGAATATCTGAACTCTGACCTCTAGTTGCTGTTCTGTGCACACATCTTTGCATCTTATCTTTGAATAAAAAGTTAGCCTGCAGTCTCTTCTCATGGAAAAGTTGGGGAATACACTAAAAGGCATGTTTGAAAAGCCAGGACACTGTCTGCTAAAGTACATTGCTGTTTGTCACTGCGACTAATGGTTAAGGGCGGTCTATTCCTGTCTGGTGCACCCCATGGTGAAGGGGCCCTTCTGTAGAGACATCACCTGTAGGTGGCAAAATTGTGCAAAATGTGTGCTTGGTCTGAGCTTTTTCCGCTGGCCTTTGTTAATGTCACGGAAAACGACCTTTTAACTACAGTGCATGTGATCAAGGGTAATCTTTTGACGTGTTTAGCAAGGCTCAAATGTCTGTTTTTATTATTCTGAGAGCCATTTTCAACCGGGTAATAGCGCATCGACGTCAAGAGCAGTCAAAATTAGAGCTTTTTTCGAATGCAGATTACGGTGGCAGGGGAAATCGGAGAGAGCGGAGGGAGTGAGGAGAAGTAGCACAGCTGGATTAAGGAGTTACGTAACTGTTGGATCAGAGCGAGTCAAGTGAGGGAGAAAGCTGGGACATCATCTGAATACAAATGTTGACATTCAAAGCATATTCAGCCTTTGATTTTTGTCTCAGGTATTTTGTCAGATGCATCATCAGGCTTTTGGTGAATTTTCTCCCCACTGGGTGTGCAGTTTTAACTTTGCACTATGCTGATGTCTAAGCAGAAGGTGCTTTTAAGACCTGCATTGGATTATTCCAAAGGTTATTCTATAACAGAGGTGTAGTGATACATTTCATCTGGTGAAAGGAGACAATTTTCAACATTTGTAGATGCTGCGATTAAAGATTTGTGGCCAACTCACGAGCTCCAGTTATTGTAAAGTTTTGATACTAAAGTGTAAGCAAACAAAAGTAACTTGATGCTGTTATTTGGAGTGACTAATAAAAAATTGTCTTGGTTTATTGTTTGAAACCATGACAATTTCAAATAATACTTTATAATTTTATTTTTGGTACTTTTAAGTTAGCATTTTGTTTTACAGAGATTGTTGTGAACTTAATTGTTGATAAGGGTACACCGATATGAAAAGTTGGGCCATTATCAATATTAGATATTAATGTTACTGTTATATTTACTGACATTACATATATTAAGTATAATTCTCTAACCTTTTAACACAGGCAAAAATTATGACTACCGACTTTGCCTCTGTGCTTCAGTTAAACCAACCCATCCTGGTCACATGACCAAACAAATACCACATGTGACAACAAGATATAAACATCATATCTCTCCAGTTTTACTTTTCTGACCAGTACTGATGTTAAATAATGACTGATATTGGCCATTACTGATTTGATATATTGGTCATTCCTAATAGCTGATTTTCATCTATGTATTTTAGATAATAATCTGCATTTGAATAGTACCTTTTTATTTAAAGTCAATTCAATGTAATTTAAGTTTAATAGATGAGTGATTGTTTAAAACAATAAGGATTTCAATGTTCATCAAAAGAATTGTAATTTTGGTATTTTTTATATATATAATAAAATTAGAGCCGCCCAAATTTTGGACTATTTATATTAGTAGTTAGTGCTTTTAGCATGATTAGATGTAAATAGCAATTTCTTAATGGCAATATTTCCTAACACCAAGTCTTCTTCGTCCAGTAACATCTGTATAGAAGACTGGTACTGTTAGGACTTTGGTATGGTGTGTTCACTAACTGGACAAAGATAGGATTCTTTAGATTTCAACTAGATAGTCATCAGTTAGAGCAAGTGATACTAAAAATGGTCCACTTTCAGCTCATTTGTCTCTAGATATACAGCTTACAAATTTAGTATTTTTGTTTTGTTTTAACTGAGTACAAAAAAATTATTAAAAGTGGTGAAGCTTTTAACACCAGTCACAAGTGATGCTAACTGGAACTGGATAGGACATTGCAAGAGAGACTCGTAGATCAAAAACACCATGTTTTAGGTGTAACATGACCGAAAAAAAAAAAAGAAAAAGCTTAACACTTTTAAGATAATGTGTGAGATGGCAGCATTTTTTTTTCTGTGCAGAATCAAGACAACTACCCTGGTGTAAGGCTGGGCAACTTGCAGAAACAAATTTTGGAAGTTTAGCAACATTTTACAAGATCAGTAAAGTGTTTAGTCAAAAAAAAAAGAAGAAATTTGACTAGCTCATGTTCTGCAGCTTAAAAAATAAAGAGCTTTCAACTTCCCTCTGCAAACTGTGTTAATAAACCACAGGAACTGACCCAGGATTTAATTTTCAACCACTAAAGACGTCACCCCATTCGAAGAGAATGAGAGTCGGTCTGTTAATGCATGAATCACATCACTGGTCCCACCTTGATAATCTCGTTTTAAATCCATTTTCACATCAACAGATGAAGGAGGGAAGTCATACTCAATTTACAGTTTATATAATAAGTGTCTTCCATTTAGTCTTGTTTCTTTGATGCATGAACTTGCAGACTTAGTCTGATGTTGAGAAAGTGTTACTATGCTGTTAATGGGAGACATCTTTATCCTTTTTAGCTGGTTAATGTCCTGTTCTTTTATCTGCTTTAGGTGCTGTGTCAAATTTCACAGTTTTAAGGTTTCCAAACACTGTGAGGATACCATGACACTGCAAAAGGTTCTCAAGATTGTGTCTTAGTCATAGTTTTCGATTGGCGGTAAACCAGAGGTCTATTTTGTAGTTTTAATTGAGTTTTTGATCTTCTTTAATTATAAATCAAATCTAAAATCTTAGGTGGTTCAAACTTTAACTGAATAACCTGAAAGAGATCGCCTCAGAATTAAATAAGGATATAAAACACAGTGTTGCAAATACGTTTTCAGTGGAGAGGTGATGTTTTTTGGTTTTTTTTCAAACAGGAACTTTAAATGGAAAAGGTTCAGATGATTGTTTAGCTTATATTACCAATAAATCACACACCTAACGTACATTTCTTTCCGTTTGCCATGATTGCATAAAGTCTGTATTTATAGCTGTATCTGTTTGCTCCTCTCACCTTTGAGGGATTTGCTAGATTAAAAAACTTAATGAAATTGCAATGAAGTAAATTTATATAAAGCAACTTTATTTAAAAGTATATTTTAAATCTTTTAAACTTGAATGCGTTAAACCCCAGAGCGGCGCTGATCCGTGATACGTAACCGTTTTCCTGTGTTTATACATCCTGTGTTAACAAGAGGAGTCCATTAAAGCTCAGTCGGAGAAATTTGATCTGTTGGTTAATGAGGGATCTCTGTTCAGCGTGCTGTGGTCTTCTACAGTGGAGGAAGTCTAAAACATGATGGTTTAATCAGGCCAGTTAATGGCGGGTATCTTTTATTATCTTTCTGCAACAGAAAGGAGTTGAGGTAGGCTTGGGATTTGTCTGCTAAAGCATGCAGATAAAATAAAGACCATGCCAGAACTAGAAATACTCTCATTGCTTTTTATAGCAACATCTCTGAATTTTTAAATAGCAGGCCTCCTGCTGCTGTCTCTTTACAATTCCAGCATTCAAACAGAAACTAACTAGCTAAAGAGAGCCAAGTCACAGCACAGAAAGGAAGCTGCAGTGGTGGAATGCTTCACTGTTATCACGGACATCGAGTCACTGCTGATGATTGATACTGATGCAAAATCAGCCCACTTTGGTGATAAAGACAAAGCTTCCATGTCCTGCAACCAAGCGGGAAGCCAATTTGTCGGATGGAGCCCTGAGGCAGAGAGAGGGGAAACTGGGATGAGGGTTGATCCAAATCAGTGGGAATTAATGACCAGATAACTAAAACCCACAATGTAGTCTCTCTGTCTTTCTCAATCCCTGCTCTGCAGTTCCTGTCTGTCACGGTGTGACAGTCACTGCCAGGAGATGCTGGGAACAAAGGCAGAGATCTGTGTGGACGGAAATGGGAGGACATGAGTGACAGAAATGATAATTTGTGTATTAAGAATAGAAATGTTAAAATTGAGGCTCATGCCCTTTCTGAATATTTTCAAATTGTGGTATTTTGGGGGGATTTCATGTGTTAGTCACCTTTTACTGCGGTTATTGGTTCATTTTTTTATGATATGTCTCTACCAGCTTTCAATCAATCAATCAATCAATCAATCAATCAATCAATCAATCAATCAATCAATCAATCAAATTTTATTTGTATAGCACATTTCAGCAGCAAGGCATTTCAAAGTGCTTTACATCATAACAAACACAAAAACACAAAGTCATACAACATAAAATCAACAATCAAAACATTACATTAAGTCAAGTTCCAGCACCTCTTTTTTCACATCTAGTGTTTTTCAGCCTCTGAAATAGAATTCAAATTTGTGTTAATACTGCAGTACATGTTGTTGAGGGCCGGACCACTGCCTGAATGCAATTTTCCAAGTATGTATTTCTTAATAAACTCTAAATATTATTATTTTTTATCTTCTTCTGACAACATTACATACTTCAACTCACAAGTACAAAGTGACTCAGAATAGTGACAAATTTTAATTTGCCTGTCCTTTACCCTGTTTTTTGTTTTGTTTTTTCTGCACAAATCTAACAAACTACTATAACTTTTGTAATTAAACACTTACCGCTCCAGCGTGATGCTCTCACCATTCGTTGTTTCATTGTGTTGGTGCTGTTTTCAAGGTGCAGTGGTTTTCCATCACACAAAGCATTTTGCTTTTAAACTTCTGTAAAAAATTACACATACACAAAAAAACAACCTTCTTTCACATGTTTGCTGTGTTCGTGTCAAATTGCAAACAAAGCTTGTTATGGCTTACTTTCAACCATGCCTTTTTTTCTCTTCCATGAAGGCCATATTTGTGCAGTATGGCCTTTATGTCAACACACTCTCTCCTCCTCAAGCGGTAAATCTTTTCAGCTCCTCCAGAGTTACATCTTGGCTGCTTCTCTGATTGATGCTCTGTCAGTTCAGGTGGATTGCCATGTAGGTTTGCAGTAACGCCATACTAGGATAATGGATTGAACAGTGCTTGTTGCTGTGTAACCTCCCTGCTTTTAACTTCGCCCTGCTCTCTTTCTGACCTGTCTGCTGTGTTTCTTAGTTTTCATCATCCTGTTTGTTCACTAGTGTTTTCTAAAATATCCACTGACGCTTTCAGAGAAGAGCTGGATATAAACTTTGATTGTAAAAAGAAAATTAAATGTAATGTGTCATCCACTATATAATTCTGGGCTACCTTGTGTCAATCTATCACATAAAATATTAATAAAACAACACATTGAATTTTTTGTTTAGTAGATTTTAAAATATGTCGAAGTTAAAGGGATGTCATTACTGTTTTTTCACTCTACATACTTTAGGCACTGTAGAGGCTTTACGTTCTCAGTGTTTTCCTTCTTGGTGCCTTTTTCATAGTTTGTGTTGTCATAATCTGTTCTTTTCACTTTTGCGCTATGCTCCTCTTATTGCTCCTGCTGCTCGCTCTACTCCACTGTCAGTTTTCATTTTGCAGTATCTATCGGGGTCATGTTGCCTTCCCTAATGCTTTGGTGGGGTCTTAACACAGCTCACAGCATTGACTACATCACTATTTTTACCTCATGGCACGTTCCTGTTCATAAACAGTGGATAAGTTTAGGTCTGTGGCTGTGGGCCTTTTCACCAAGTAATTTATGCCTTTATTTCACTTTGGTCTGTTCACAAGGATGCTCTAGTTGTCCTTAAAGCCATATTTAAAACACATCAAGGTGGAAAACTTAGTTTGGAGTAACATCACTTCACTAAAATAGTGCAAAATTGCTTAAGTTGTATAGAGCAAATTGTTTATTTTTTGATCAGTATTTCTGTAAGTCTTGCTTCATTAACCTTTGTCAGTCATTTTGTGCCGGCCCAGGCCATAAGTCTTTATTCTTTTATCATTCTTGGGGCGATATCTTGCCACAATAGTGCTGCATTGCTTAATGAAGGGTGAGAGTTAGTGTTTGCTGATATAATTCCCTGGAATAAACTCTCCAAGGAGCTGTTTTGTTGTAATACAGCTTGTTCCACATGGGATCCAATGTGTTTCCTTCTCTTTGCATTGAGTGCTGTACATTTAAGCAATACTGTAATGGGTAGCATAATGGAGCAAAGCACAGACTTTAGGAATAGTTTAGTTTCATCATTTCTTTGTCTCTGTGCTGCTATTTTTATTCCGACATTCTCCCGTTTCATTGTCAGTGTGCAGGGGAGGAGAACTGGGTGGACAGCCGGACGGTGTATATCGGCCATAAAGAACCCCCTCCGGGAGCTGAGGCCTACATCCCTCAGCGTTATCCCGACAACCGCATCGTCTCCTCTAAGGTGAGCGATCCCCAGCCTCTGCCACAGCATAGTTTATCTTCATGCTCCTTTTCCGTTTCAAATTCAGCCAACCGTGTAATATCTTCTGTCACATTTTTTGAAAAAGGAAACTATTCTCTCGACTTCCTCCTGTCAAGCTGTACATGATTTCTCTGGCGAAGAGAAAGTTTTATGTGCCACTGATTCTCGAACTGCATCAGTAGTTTGTTTTTTTGTTTTTTTTCCCTCTCTTTATTTCACAGTACACCTTCTGGAACTTCATTCCCAAGAACCTGTTTGAGCAATTCAGAAGAATCGCTAACTTCTACTTCTTGGTCATATTTTTGGTCCAGGTAAAATTTTTCTTTGAGTTAAATTAAAAATAAGGCAAAACAAAACACTGTCAACTTTTGGTTTTGTAAAGAATTAATCTCGAAGCCTCTAAAGTTACATGTAATTACCTGTTTCGGATACATCATTGCCTTTACTTTGGATGACGTTAGCTTGTGTTTGAAAAGGTAACCAAAAACTTTGCTAAAGATGCTTTTTTCCAAAACAAAAAACTACAAATGTTCCTTACATTGTGACAGAAGAACTCTGTGAATGAAGCTGTGTTGGTTTCACATTGCTAGCCAAATACTTGAGCTACGAAAACATCCTCTGGCCTGCTATAGCCTGGTCTTTCTGTTAGCTTCATTAGGCTCCTTCAGTGAGTAGGAGGTCGGAACTGTTTCCTCTTTCTTTACTATTCATTATTGACATGTCTGGATGGCTTTTGAGCTGTTTTAAGGAACCTTAAGACAACCTTTGTTGAATCGTAGGTTTGTTAGAGCACAACTAGCTGTTTACTATGACCAAAAAGAGCCTTACATCTTCTCATAGTACTATAGTTCAAGGTTATGAAGTCTGTGTAAAAACAACTCGGTTAACTAATTTTTTGCACAATTAAAGTAAAATCATTTAGACTAATTATGTGCATTTCAGACATTATCCTGGCAATTCCCAACCAGCACTTGCCTCAAGTCATGGCTATTTATTTCCACCAGTATCATGTGAAACCTTACACTTTCTCTCTCACGTGAGAAATTGGGTGTGGCACACCAGCTCAATTTCTATTGTTTAGTAACGGAGGAAAGTAAAATCTGTTTTACTTTGTTTTTTTCTATGTAAAGGCTAAAGGCTTATTTTCACCTTAAGACAAATGGATTCAGTTCGATGGTATAGATACAAAGTTTGCCGCTCTTTTAGTAATTGTATGAGCTTCATCTTCCAACCTCAGCTTTGCTTCACTCCATATTTTCCTTCCTCCTCTTTGTGTTGTCCCCTCTTCAACCTCCCCCTCTTTTCTCCCTCCCATTTGTCCTTTCTCCTCACAGCTTATCATCGACACCCCCACCAGCCCAGTCACCAGCGGCCTGCCCCTCTTCTTTGTTATCACCGTCACCGCCATAAAGCAGGTAGGACGGACACAAATGAGCTCCGGTCTCTGGGAAATATCGCCCCAATAACTACTGCCCTCAAACAAAAACACACACTCTCCTGACCAATCTGCAGCTGCTCCATTTTCCGTATACACACATTCCTCTCCTGGTGAGAGGACATACTATTGAATAAGTCTGGTGATGTGAAAAATATGATAATGAGTGTTCTCTCCTGTTAATCACTTGAGCGGAGGATCCCGTGGCTCTGGGAGATACATCTCCAAATAGTGAGAGATGGGGTACTATTAGTGATAGATGAAGTCGTCCGAGCTTTACGGGAAATTAATCTAAAACATGGCATTTTCACTTAAAACATATGAAACGGGTCAGTACATGGCCGTACTAACTTACAAACAGAGCCCAATACTAACTTATTACAGAGTCTGAAATCCTTCAGTTGTTGGGATCATATGCTCCAGTGCTCTGCACAAGCATCATTTTTTTTTATACCTTTACAAATTTGCTTCCTATTTCTTTCTTGCTGCCTCTCTGTCAGGGCTATGAAGATTGGCTCAGACACAAAGCTGACTGCTCCATAAACGAGTGTCCGGTGGACGTGGTGCAGCAGGAGAAGGTTGTGAGGACGCAGAGTCACAAACTACGGGTAAGAATGGCCTCATTAGGCCGGCGCTGCACCTGAGGCCACAAAGCAACACTGCTGCACTGCTGCAATGCTCACTTTTTTCTAAAACTGTCGCTCCCTCTCCCGCTTTGCTTTCCTCTCTGCAGTTCTTTCTGGGTGTCTTTCTTGTCTTTCTGACCAATTATTGGCTGTAAAACCGTTCTAGACCATTCCCTCGTGTGAGGTTCTCTCCAAGGATGAACAATGCTTATGTATTTCAGAAATCATAATATTCTTGTCATATTCTTGTCGCTGATAAGGAGTAGGTCAGTCGTTGGTGACATGACATTGTGTTCGCCTTGATCGAATTAGTAACGCAGTTCCTTGCAAAACCATTCATACCTCTAATTGCCTACATTTTGTCGTTTTGCCTCACTGGGTTTTATTGGGATTTTATGAGTACTTTTACCTGTAAGTAAAGACGTGAAGTGAAAGGAAACTAGGCCACGGTTTTCAAAATCTTTTTCAAATAAAAATTGAAAAGTGTGGCAAGCATTTTTATTTAGTCCCACTGAATAGAAACTTTGTAGAACCACGTTTTGTTGGTTTAAGTTCAATGTTCCTTTGCATCCTCTTACAGGTTTACCCAGTATTCAGCACCATCCATCCATCTATCCATAAACCCTGGGCAGTGCCACATCATGATGCTGTCACCACCATGTTTCACGTTGGGGAGGGTTGTGTTTAGGGATTGTGTTTAGGGATTGTGTGTTTTTTAGGAAGTCATGCACCATTTTCCTTTTTATTTTACTATTATCCACTAGTTTGTGTTGGTCTGATACATAAATCCCAAATTAAAGCATTGATGGTTTTTATTTTAATATGAAAGAGCTTGTGAAAAAGTTAATGGGGCATCAATTCTTTTGTAAGGCACTGCATGTTGTACCTCAGTAATGATCTTGATTAGGAATGCATTATAAATTGGTCATAACAGCTGGTGTACTCCAAAGAATGGATTGTTTTTTGAAAGATTTCTTTTGTTGCACTTTTACAAACATAGCACACCTATATCTTCAGGCAGTTTCGCCCATTCTTCTTTGCAGTTCTTCAGATGCTGTGTTTATTTTTGTTTGATGTTGGAACCTCGTACAACTGAGTCCCAGTTTCAAATATTAAAAACAAACAGATCTAATAAACTGAAGGGATCATAATACTCATTAAGAGAAAGTAGTTTCAAGCCATCTGTGAAAGACTTTATGAGATGTAAACGTAAAAAAAAGGGCAAGTAAATAGTTATCAACTGCTGCTTTCACAAAAGTCTTAATGTAAGGTTGCCATATTGGATTTTGATGTTGCTGCAGGTGAGAGAGCTCAGATTTTTCCTCTCAAACTTCTAATATTGACGGACTTTGATGGGGTTTTTTTTTTAGAACTTAATACTCAGAAATTTCAACTGCTGAGTAAAATACAAAGTTAAATAGAATCTTTCAATCAACCAAGGTGCTGTTTTATTTGGGGGGTGGGGTTTACTAGCATTTTAAAATCTTTCAGAAAAATATTTCCAGAAGTGGTTTTAAATGTTTGAGAACCTCTTATTTGCTGACCCTGAAGTTAAGCAAGTCCATTCTTTCACTCATCCTCTAATACACAACCAAGTAGAAACTGGTGGTAGCAATAATATATAGTAAAGTTTTGCTTCCCAGTAACAGAAACAGTGCTGACTTTCAGCATCTTTTTTTTTTTTTGAAAAGCCATTAAAAACTGACACATGTAGCTGCTTGTTATCCATGGAGACATCCTTTCCCCGCCATCCAAGGATCTAATGAAAACACTGTCAGACTGTTTAATGTGACTGATCTAGCTCATCAGATCTATTGATTCGGTCTGCTATATTTCAGACTTGTAGCACCATTTTGTCAGCAGGTAGGTAATGAGCGCCGGTACAGCTAGTTTCTGCTGCGTCTGCTGCTTGCTGTGATGTGCAGAGACTGTGTGGGACGTTGAGGGTCAGCTGAGAATATACAGCTTCACCATAGTTGCCAGGCAATAAAAGGTTGCACAGCACTATAGTTGCTCCTGTCATTGCAGTAGTTTTCTTAGGTTTCTTTTGTGAAGGTGATGCAACTTTCAAAAAAAAGAAAAAAAAAAGATTTCTTCCATCAGTGTTGCTTTCATCTGTCTCTTATTCATTTTGTTCTGGCTGTCTGTCTGTCTTCCAGCATTTTCTGTTCTCTTCCATAGATCAAACAGCAAGGATTAGAGCGTGCGTTGGGAGTAGGAATAATGATGACTACATTAATCATAATAAATCAGAGCTCGTGTGTTATGTGTACGGTCACCGTGGAGACGGGATTTATTTGAGTTTAAGCTGCTCTGCTCACATAATCCGTTATGCAACTTCTCAATCCTTTGGGGAAAAAAAACAAATGGTAAAAGATGAGCAGATGGTTACCTACAGGTCTTTTCTGTTTTCTTTTTACATATTTTTCTAATCTTACTACATCTGCTTTGTTATTTTGTTTCAGACCTATAGTTGTGCCTTTCCTTTTCAGGTGGGCGACATCGTCATGGTGAGAGAGGACGAGACTTTCCCCTGCGACCTCATCTTTCTTTCCTCCAGCCGGGACGACGGCACCTGCTACGTCACCACCACCAGCCTCGACGGGGAGTCGAGTCACAAGGTGCTCGCAAGAGACAAGTGATGACTTTCTGTCACAGCCTCATCTCGTCTTTGAAGAAGCAAAATAGCAAAAAATTTTAAGCCAACAACACATGCCTGCTTTGACAGAACAATGGCTGTTATGCAATAGTATAAATTGTATTCCTGTTACTATTAAAAACAAACATTATAGGTTATATCACAGATCTTTAGCAATGTGCAAAACAACGTTCTGTGTTAGTGCAGTGTAAATCTCCTGTACTTTGTTATTGTTTATAGTTAAGCCACACTTATTGGCATCAATGATAGTGACTCATGTCTTACCGTCTTCCTGCTCAGAAACATTTACCAGCTTATTTGCGGCCTTCACATATTGTTGAGGTCGCTTAGAGAAACTGTCCAAGTTATACACCAAATCAATCCCAACCTCATAGTCGGTGTCTTGGTGACATTTTTCCCTGTCTTCTTTTTCTGCTCCCCCCCCTTCTGCCACCTTTTTGTCTCAGACCTATTACGCTGTACCAGATACCATGGCCTTTAAAACGGAGCAGGAGGTGGACTCATTACATGCCACTATTGAATGTGAACAACCACAGCCTGACCTCTACAAGTGAGTGTATCCCCATAGATGGATTGTTGTACACAGACCTTTTACAAGATGTAACCTTATGGCCATGGACATCTTGATTTAATTTTGTTTTCCCGCTTTGTTCCAGATTTGTGGGACGCATCAACATTTACAAGGACAAAGAGGAGCCTGTGTCCAGGTGGGCAGTTGTTTCTGCCGTGGTTTATTGTCTAAAATTGTATCTATATTGCTATTTTGCTTAAATATTGTAATTTGTCTGTAGCACTGCATAATGCTACTTAAAACGTCCTAAACCTTAGAGGTTACTTTCCAGAAGCTTTATGGATCTTACCAAATACGTTTGTAGAACTTTCATGATTCATGTAGTTTGATCACACAGTTTCCTGGAACTTCAATGAAGTTTACTGCATACCTTCCAGCAATTTAACAAGTACTTTACTAGGTACTTTGCCGATATTAGTAAGTACTCTACTGGGAATACCTGGTTACTTTCCTGAAACTAATCAGCTATTTTGCCAGAGTTTCATTGATTGATTGAATGATTAACTGACTGATTTTTTTTTAACATGTAAATGCTAATCAATAAAGCTTTCCTCATACTACACTGGAGTTTATTAGGTGTTTTTGGAGCTTTCTAGATACATGCTTGTGCTTACCACATAATGTACTTTTCCAAAACATACCAGGTCCTTTCCTGGATCTCAATGCGTTCTTTTGAAGAACTTTTACGGAAATTCTTTTTCCTTTCCTTACGTTTGGAATACTTATCCAAGTGTATATACTAACTTGGATAAGTAAGAGTATACTTACTTGGAATAAATACTTATTCCAAATACTTGGATAAGTATTTGGAATACTTATCCAAGTATATACTTGCTTGGATAAGTATTCCAAACAATATTCCAAAGCATACCAAGTAATATCCTGGAGCTTACCAGTAGTTTCTGTGGAGCTCCATGGTACTTACTGGTTATTTTCCTGCCACTTGCCATGTAAACTACCAGGTGGCTTCCAGAGTTTTTAGGAAATTACCAAGCACATTCTTGAACTTACTAGGTTACTTCCTTTTATTTATTATGATGAGGCTTTTAACTGTGTAATTTCCAGAACGTACCTGATGCTTTCTTAGAACTTCCAGAAGAGATGTGGTGAATACAGTAAATTACAATCTGTATTATTGTCTGCTATGCTAATAATTGGTTGGGTTTTCTCAACTCTATTAAAAGAATGAATTGACTTTACATTTGCAGAACACTAGGAGCTGAGAATTTACTTCTTAGAGGAGCCACGCTGAAGAACACACAACATATTTATGGTATTGCAATAATTTTGAGCATGCAGTTAAGCATTTGTAAACATTTTGAAAAAACAAGGGAAAAAAAACACTTTGTTTTCTGCTCCTCAGCTGTTGCAGTATACACTGGCATGGAGACCAAGATGGCGCTTAATTACCAGTCTAAATCTCAGAAGCGCTCTGCTGTTGAGAAGTAAGATTAATGACAGAGGCCTTCCCACTTCTTGATTTAGAGTGTGTCTTTGGGGAGTGGTTTACTTCCCAGCTCCGTGGCGCTGACCCCTCTTCACTCCATCACTCTCTGCAGGTCGATGAACGCCTTCCTCATCGTGTACTTGTGCATCTTGATCAGTAAAGCTGTGATCAACACTGTCCTGAAGTATGCCTGGCAGTGGTCTCCTGACCGGGACGAACCCTGGTACAACCACAGGACTGAGATCGAGCGCCAGCGCCACGTGGTCTGTCCCTAACTCTCTGCATTTAATGCAACATTTAAGTAGCTATGTGTTGTAATTTCCCTAAAGCCACATTCCTATAACGTGTATCTTCTACTTCCTAGGTCATCCGAGCCTTTACAGACTTCCTGGCCTTCATGGTTCTGTTTAACTACATCATCCCGGTGTCCATGTATGTCACTGTAGAGATGCAGAAGTTTCTTGGGTCATATTTCATCACGTGGGATGAGGAGATGTTTGATGAAGAGCTGGGGCTGGGAGCCCAGGTGAACACCTCCGACCTGAACGAAGAGCTGGGACAGGCATGTGGCTGGACACACTCATGTGAACTGTATTGCATAGATAACTGAATGCGATCTTTATTTAAATGTGCTGTTTCTTTCACTTCCTTCAAGGTGGAGTATGTGTTTACTGATAAGACCGGCACTCTGACTGAGAACAACATGGAGTTTATTGAATGCTGCGTGGATGGCAATGTCTACATCCCACATGCCATCTGCAACGGCCAGATCCTCAGTGCAGCCTCCAGCATAGACATGATCGACTCCTCACCTGGAGGGTACAGGAGAGTAAGTTTGTTTTATATGTTAAACATACAAACTTCTGTATAGCTAGGAGAGATTTTATGTGATAGGCCAACAGAAAGTAAAACAAAATGAAAGGAAAAGGATACATGTTTTGTCAAATTTTGTTTTATTTATTTTATGTGTGTAGGAGTACGAGGATCTATTTTTCCGGGCACTGTGTCTCTGCCACACGGTGCAGGTGAAGGAGGAGGAGACGGTGGACGGCATCAAAAGAGGCATCCATCAGGGCAGGCCCACTTCCTTTTACATTTCCTCATCTCCAGACGAAGTAGCTTTGGTGGAAGGAATGAAAAGGTAACATCATGAGGACAAGTTTTAGAACTTAAACAAAAGTTGAGGGAATATGTGAGATATCACAAAAGCATTACAAAGTCATATTTTTCTAGAGAAAGAATTGAGTTTGGGCGATTTGCTTTTTCTAAATAATAAGTAGAAAAGTCCTGGGTGCATTGGGCAAAACTAGGAATGGATTCTTTCTTTAAAAGCATATTTTTGAAATTCTGATACTTTTCGCTCTTTAGATGTTTGACACATTTTATTCAAATCTCCCATTATTGAACAAGCTGTGTTCCACATCAACCTCACATACACACTACAAGAAGAAACAGCCATTTTTTTTACTGGCATTAAAATTGTTCTTATCTGTAAATCTGTAAGTAGTTTGGTGGTATGGTTAAGGGTATTGTCCATTTTGAAAATCCATTTGTGCTCAAGTTTGAACTTCCTGGTTGATGTTTTGAGATGTTATTTAATATTTTCTCATATATCCTTTTCTCATGATGCCATCTGTTGTTTGCACCTGTCCCTCTTGCAGTAAAACATCCATGGATTTAAAGCAAATATACTTTACGTTTTCCATTGTAGGAAAATTATGTCAGTAATAATTTTAACCCTGATCAAAAATAAAAAGCTTCCATCTGCATTAACCACGAGTGCTTGACTAGCCAAAGTCGTATCATTCTTACATTTTGGCATCGCACACAGTTAATTCAGGAGCCACAAATGGTCCCCAGGCCTCACTTTGGACACCACCGATGTAGCTTTTTCCAAATTGTTTAAAAGCATAGTAATCTTTGTGTATGTGTCTACATTTCTGAGTTTAAAGAAGGTAACGGAAAATGCTCCCTGTCATTAGTGTGGCATTTGCTAAATGGAAATACAGTTGGTTGTCCTAACTCACCTAAAACAGGAAAATCTTAGTCTGATTAAATGTCAGAGTCACAAAGAATGTGGTATGTGCCTTATTTATATTGTATGCAAGTGGTTTCCACTGTAACCTTCACAGTATACAAGCACTGTACACATATTTCAGCTCAAGTTACGCAACATGCGTCACAACATCTTCAGTCTTCCCACCTCCGAAAGACGCTACTGTTCATTTACATGACCTCTTTCTGTCACCCTCTAATTAATCATTTTCCCTCTGCTGTCGTTGCCAGGCTGGGATACACCTATCTGCGACTCAAGGACAACTACATGGAGATCCTCAACAAAGACGACGAGATCGAAAGGTCTGTTTAATAAGTTGTTACACCACGAGAGATAAAACAGGATTAATCCAGCTGATGGAGTCCTGTTCATATTATCCGACTGAAGAGAATTAGCTTGCAGCTTGTGATAAAAAAATTTTTTTTTAAATAAATCTGCGACCTCAGAAGACCTGCTCAATCAGATCAAAATGATTAAACTGATGAGTGAAACTGAATAATAGTCTGGTTCAATTCCAGAAAGGTTTTATGGAAATTCTCTGTTTTGATCCATTGCGTGTGTTTGTGTAAGCAACCTGGCCGTACATCACTGTCAGCGGCGGCATGTCGATAGTGAGCTATTTTTAATGAAGCTGGAAAGAAAGGGGGACAGAGGGAGGGGAAAAAGTTGAGCATTCAGATTCTAAAGTCTTCTTTGATTTTCTGTGTTTTCTTTTTGCTCAAATGCAACACGTTTTTGTCAAATTCAATATATTTGTGTATTTATTTTATTTTATTTTTTTACTGAATTAGAAACATCTGCAGTTTCTAAAGGAAGTCATTATGTTCGGTTTGTGCTGTAGATGAATAAAAAGGGAGTCGTGTGAAGTCATTATTTAACAAAGGCCACCTCTGAAATCCTGATCACGTGTAAAATAACTATTCTGGCTTTAACAATATACTCTTTCAGTGGAACCCAGCAGTCAGAACCAGGAGTACAGTGTGTACTCAGAGGTGTATACTTTGCAAAATTAGCCAAGGTGCTATTAAAAAGTAACCGTGTGGAAGGAGAAACGTTGTCCGTTTATGAAATTTGCCCTCAATCTAAAAGAAACCAAATTAGAAAAGGAGGTGAACACACTTCAACTCTATCCCTCCTTCAGGTTTGAACTGCTCCATGTGCTGAACTTCGACTCTGTCAGGAGGAGAATGAGCGTCATAGTAAAGTCCATCTCAGGTGAGACGTTGCCACACACACCAGCGCTTGCACCTTTTATAGATCCAAAATTAGATGCTGGACAGTGCCTGCAGTGTGCTAACAGTATTTGGCTCTGTTTCTGTGTGTGTCCTCAGGAGAGTACCTGATGTTCTGTAAAGGTGCAGACTCATCTATTTTTCCTCGAGTAGTGTCTGGAAAGGTGGAGCAAGTCAAAGCCCACGTGGAGCAGAATGCTGTAGTGAGTGAATGTTTTTCATCTGCTGATTGGGTTTGAGGGTACATTGTGTCCATTTACACATTTAGCCAAATGTTTCATGTCACACATTAAATCCTTAAATGTATATCTGAGGGAAAATTAACATTTAATGTGGTAGTTAAAATTGGTAAATGTTAGGCCTGCCAAGCTGACAAATTGGGCTGGATGATAAATTGTCTCAGTAAGTTTTGCGATAAACGATGATATTGTTGTTTTGAGACCATTGTCAAGTAATATATTGTTAATGGCACAGTAAGGCAAATTTGCTCTCTCAAAAAAAATAAACTTTTGTTTTGTAAAAAAAAAATCAAAAAATATTCGAAGTAAAAGACAAGTAAATACCATAAATAAATGTAAATCATCAGAATGGAAATGATCAAGCTCATTTGAATTTGTTATGCAAATAATCAATTAACTCCTTATTCCGATAGGCTTAATAAATATCTAATTCAGCGAAAATCATCCCACAATAATACTTAATAGAGCTATGTAACTGGCACAGTTTTATGATTTAAATCATTTTTAGATTATTTCACGTGTTTCAAATCAAAATCCAGATCTAAATCTGATTGAGGACTATGGCATGACTCGAGAATTTGTTCCTACAGTTATTCTCTATTCAATCTGACTGAGCTTGAGCTTTTTTAAAAAGAAGAAATCTGCAAAAATGTCACTCTAGGCATGCAATGCTTGTAGATGCATAACCCAGAAGTCTGGCTGCTATAATTAAAAAAACTTTCACATACACAAGCAGGATTCATCTCTTAACTTTCTGCCTCCCTTTACCCTTTCCTATTGGTCCTACTTTTCTGTGACCCAGATATCAGACCCTGCAGACCATCTTAAACACGTGCCAATTTCTAAGATTCACCTGCAGGAGAGTTTAGAGAGGAAGCTTTTTAGTGAGCTCATGTTGTTCCTTTAGTGGGCAAACAACTGCTGTATATTGTTGTGGGCTGAAAGGGACAAAAGTGCAACTGAATATTAATCCTTTGTTCAGGATGGTGTGGTCTTTAAAGAAGAAGTTCTTATGTGCTTTAAAAATTCAGCTTCGTCTATCAATCACATCTTAAAATGTATAATATCAATAATCTATTCATTCCTCTCCATATCTCTCTCTTTCTCTCTCCGCTGTGAAACCAGGAGGGGCTGCGGACTTTGTGTGTCGCCTACCGAAGGCTGTCAAAGTCGGAGTACCAGGAAGCGTGTCATTACCTGACTGAAGCCAAGCTGGCCCTGCAGGACAGGGAGCAGAGGCTGGCTCAGGCCTATGACGTCATCGAGAGGGATTTTGTCCTCCTGGGTGCTACAGCGGTGGAGGACAGGTTGGTCAATGCAGGAAGAGAGGCAGGGAATGATTTAGAAATGGTGCAGCAAGGGGACAGAAGGGGGGATTAATGAAGCTTTACTGTAAATTTAGACAGTTGTCCTGACTCATGTCAGCAAAAAAAAAAGGTTCAGTATGAACTCTTGAGTGGTGCCTTTTGTTTTGTTTTTTTCTCTGGATTGTGCAGTAATTTAATATTTTTGTGCACAACGAAATAAGACTTCAGCCTCGCCCCTGACTGATTGATCAAGTGCTTGACAGTTTAATTTCCTAACAGATAAACTGCCGATGTGAAACGACAGGGTTGGGGTGGTCTTGCATTGAAAACTTATCACCCGTTGGTAATGGATTAACTGAAGCTTTGATTGATGGCGCTGCCCACCCGTGTGCACCCTGAAACACTTATCGACTTATTGATGAACAGGCTGCAGGAGAAAGCTGCGGACACCATCGAGTCACTGCACAAGGCCGGCATCAAAGTCTGGGTCCTCACGGGGGACAAGATGGAGACGGCCGCCGCCACGTGTTACGCCAGCAAGCTTTTCCGTCGCAGCACCCAGATTCTGGAGCTGACCAAGAAGCGCACCAAAGAGCAGAGCCTGCACGACGTTCTGTTTGAGCTGAACAGGACTGTTCTTAGGCAGCGCTCCATATCTGGGTACGGAAATCAGTTGTTCCCTGCTCCATATCTGGTTAAGTTTGTTGTGTTGACAGATCTCCTTGATAAACATTATTCAATATCTGATTACAGGTTGTCAGTGGACTGCCTCGATTTTGGCCTGATTATCGACGGGGCAACTCTTTCTGCAGTACTAAAACCCAGCCAAGAGGTGTCTGGCCATGGGAACTACAGAGAGATCTTTCTTGAAATCTGTCGCAACTGTAGCGCTGTTCTCTGCTGTCGCATGGCACCGCTGCAGAAAGCCCAGGTGACATAGACTTTCTTTCTTCCTCTTTTTTTTTCAATTGTTCTTCATATATGTCTAAATAACTCTTTCACCCGGCTTAAAACATTTCTCTGTTGACAGATTGTGAAGCTAATTAAATCCTCTAAGGAACATCCTATAACCCTTGCTGTTGGCGATGGAGCCAATGATGTTAGCATGATCTTAGAAGCACATGTTGGTATTGGTGAGTGCAGTTACTACCTTAAATAATAATGCTTTCAATCACGAGATGTTTTTATAGGCAATCCGGGTGATATCTGAGAAAATATAGTTTGTTTGTACATCCTGCTGTCATCCCAACAGTCTATTGTCTATAGGTTCACCCATTTCTTCAGCTTGTCAATTTTACTATTCATCCATGTAACCAATCATACAACCATTTATCTGTTTCCCTGTCCAAACATGTATCTATCTATCCATTCCAAATTTAAAGTCTAACCATCTGTAATGACTTCATGGGGAGCTTTGACAAAAATTTGTCTTTGAAAAACAAATAATTTTCACTTAATGTATTCTCATTGCTCTGCAGACTATTAACACTACTAAGGACTGTTTGGAGTGCGTTATTTTTATGGCTATTGTAGTCAGTGTGTTAGGAGTTCATCTACTGCATGCCAGTGCTATTTTCATCCTGCTGGATGGTGTATCTGTAGTAGACACCCACACCTAATGCTCTCAATATTCTTACAGAAAGGGGGTTGGAAGCAATATGATGGAGTGAGGCAATGTGGATTTAACTCAAATTATATAATTAGCAATATTTAACAATTGTACCATCATCACCAAATAATGTACGATCCTAGTAGGAACCCTGATTTTCTATTTCTGAGCTTACATTCCAGATTGTGAGGAAACTGTTTCTTTCCCCCAGGCATCATGGGTAAAGAAGGCCGACAGGCAGCCAGAAACAGCGATTATGCCATCCCAAAGTTTAAACACCTGAAGAAGATGCTTCTGGTCCACGGCCACTACTACTATATCCGAATCGCTGAGCTTGTTCAGTACTTCTTTTACAAGGTAAGGGACGAATGCTTGTTTGAACTGGAAAAACCGAACCAAAACACAGATGACTGGATTTAGGACTCCAGTAATGTGCAACATTCTCCTGGATTCACGGGCGCAATATCAGTGTGGGTGGCTTCCCCAGCATGTAGCGCTCTGCCAACTGACTCAACTTTTTCCCATTTGGCATCACTGCTTTTTTTAACAGCCCACTCAGTAAGCTCATAGGGCATAATCTCACCATAAACAGGAATGTGTAGATAGCTGCATTTTTAGATTTTTTTATTTGTTTTTGGTGGTTTATCATTTGGGTGTTTTTGTCTCTTCTCCTCTTAAATCATTGCAGAATGTGTGCTTCATCTTCCCTCAGTTCCTGTATCAGTTCTTCTGTGGGTTCTCACAGCAGGTAGGTACTTTATGCTGTACAGGAAGAAGCTTTTTCCCATTGTAAGGTTCTGTTGAACTTATTAGCATGTTCTTTTGAAGCTTATTAACAATTTATCAACAGCACTACAATTCTAAAGACAATTTTTATTTGTTAATTAAATAAAAAACCTGGAAATTGGGAACTAATAGCTAGAGATGTGTAAAATGTGATTGTCTATTTATAAGAAGAAAGTTGACGTCACACAGCAGCACATTGTTTAGGGTAGTAATAATGGATGCCGTCATCTATCAATCGATTTTAATTTTATTCAGGAATAGGAATCAACAGTATTGTCACAAGATCCTAAAAACAGGCAGCTGAAGCTGAAGCTGAGGGTCTTCAAACCCAGGTAGCCATCCCTGGTAGCAGAGATGAAACTGGAGGAAGGAAGGGAAAGGTGTCGTATACTTCCCCAGAGCTTTGTGTAAGAGAGCAAGGTGTGAAAACACATCCTGTCTTTGGAGTTGGAGTGATTTGAAAAGGAAAAGATTACATAACAAAGGTGCAGAATTCAGAGTTTCTTCCTCTTTTTTTTCATTCTTGCATGAGTTTCAGGTTATAAATGCATAAAAATCAGCTGGCATTGTTTAACAGAAACACTCTTTTAGTTCCTAGCTAAAGCATCTCTGTCCCTTTGCAGCCTCTGTACGACACGGCGTATTTAACGCTGTACAACATCAGCTTCACCTCCCTTCCCATCCTCCTGTACAGCCTGGTCGAACAGCACGTGACCATCGACACACTGAAGAGGGAGCCCTCTCTGTACAGGTGATGACGTTTGATTTGTATGATGCTGCGCCTTGTATTCCGTTTATCTTTATTTCCGTCGTAATACGTTTTCCCCGCTCCCTCCGTGCGTCTCAGGGACATCGCGAAGAACTCCCTCCTCCGTTGGCCCGTCTTCCTGTACTGGACGTGCCTGGGTGTGTTTGACGCAGTCATCTTCTTCTTCGGTGCCTACTTCCTGTTCGACAACACCACCTTCACCAGCAATGGCCAGGTGAGCTTCTGCATCTGCGTCTCCAAAGGCAGTGAGAAAAACAACAGACATGACATGTGCGTCAGAGGCATCAGTCATGGAGAGGATAACTGTGGGGTCTCCATGAACGCTCACTCATCTTCACCAAACGCTTTTAGGTGCAGCGACTTGACATTGTAGTCGTGTTTTGTCTCTATTGCTCAGCACCAGTAAAGTTTCTTTCGCCGGAACATCGGATCTCCATTCATATCGACAACACAAGAGCATCTTTCTCTGTATTGTTAATTTGTATCATGTCAACTGTTTTTGATTGCCTTTGGTTCTGTTTTTTTTTTTAAGTTTAAACATCCTGGAATTCATTTTACCCTTTGTCCTGATTCTTTTCTCTTTTCTCCCCCTCCCTTTTTCTCTGCTTTCTCGCTCTTTATTTTGCTCCTCTCTTCCTCCTCCTCTCCTGCTCCTCTTCTTCTTCTTCTGCTTCTTCTTCTTCTACTTCTTCAGCTTATGACCACCAACACACAGATGGTAAGCCTGTCTCCCTCCCCTGTCAGCTCTCTCTGTCTTCCATGCCCCTTTTCAGTTCCTGTCGTCTTGTTTATGCTTTCAGTTCATCCTCACTCCACCTAATCCATGCAACTCTCATTTGGATGTGTAGATTCCTAGCGCTTACATTCCCCCTCTAAATTTCTGCAACGCTCTGAATCCTGCATAGTACCTAATCTTAACCATTCTGCTGACATGGTAGAAATCCTAGAAGCTTCTCCACATTATCCCCGTCTTGTGCTGTGGTAGAGAACCTAATATTTGCTGCTGATTTAGATCCAACATCTGTTTGTTTCCTTTTCTGTCTACCGTGTTTGTTTTTGTGTGTACTTGTGTGTCAATGTGCTTTTATTAATATTGCGCTATGTGCCCATTTAAAATAAGTTGTAGGAATTTTAGATAGGCTTTTTTGGTGCCAACAGCCAGCTTTAGTTGTTATATAAGTCGTCCTCTTTGCCTCGATTTCCCTGTTTCCCCGCTCTCCTCCCCTCTTTCATAGTCCTATCTCATCTGTTAACTCCTGATGTCTGCTTAAACCTTTCTAGGATTTCAGCAAGTAGCAACATGTGAATGCTGTGAAATAAATTGGAAATGTTTCAAATTTTTTTTAACCAAAATCCTACCCTAATAATAATTAACCTCTTTTTGAATGAACGCTCTTTCCCACAGCTAATAAAACATGAGATTGTTCTATACTTTCTTTCTTATGCTCACTTGTGTTGTCTACAGCCATTGTCTTGGTAATTATTTTTATTGTTAGCCTGGCCGCTAACTGTTGTCTTCACCTTTTTCTTACAGATGTTCGGAAACTGGACGTTTGGGACTCTCATCTTCACCGTCCTGGTTTTCACCGTAACGCTCAAGGTGTGTGAGTGAGCAAAATGAAATGAGAAAAACGTCCTGCTGGTTATATAGCATAACCCTCTCAGTTGTGTTAGATTATACCTATTGCATGAGTTTTCTAAATGCATAGAACAGACTCAGACAAACGTTTAGTCCTGTCTTCTTCCTGTTAGAAGATCTCCAAAATATGAACTATAAAGGGAGCAATAAAGGTTTAGGAATTAGCTGGAGGAGTTTTATTTTTCAGCTCCGGATTCATATTTACAAAATCTTTAAAAGATTACAAGAAAGTTATTTAAAATATTAAATTTACTGATGAGTTTCTCCTGTACTGACTAATTCGGTGTTTCCACTGCTTCTTTTCTCTATGGTCCAGCTTGCCTTGGATACACGTCACTGGACTTGGATCAACCACTTCGTGATCTGGGGTTCGCTGCTTTTCTACGTCATTTTCTCTCTTCTTTGGGGCGGCATCATTTGGTAAGGCCCCGATTCAGCCACAATCCATGCGGTCTTTGCAGACTGATTCCATTTGGGAATAAATTTCTGTTTTCCCTGCTGCTGCTCAGGCCCTTCCTGAACTACCAGAGGATGTACTACGTGTTTATGCAGATGTTGTCCAGTGGTCCAGCGTGGCTCAGCATCATCCTCCTTATTACCGTCAGCCTGCTGCCGGATGTCATCAAGAAAGTCCTCTGCAGGGCTATTTGTCCAACAGCTACTGAGCGAGCACAGGTACGAAAAAATTCTTAAAATAGATTTGAAATTTTACTTCTGCTTATGTTACATAGTGTGAATAATACTGTACTAAACCAATTTAACACATGGAATTTCTTTCCAACTTTAGTTGCTTACATAGCAAGTAGAAATCATTTAAATCCTACTCTATACCAGTCAGTAATTTTACAACATCACAGTAGAAACTGTAAATCTCCTCCTCTTTATTAATAATCCAGGAAGACTATTAATGTGTTTCATAGCTTTGAGCACCAGCTGGATTTACTCTGACTTCCTCTTCCCAGTAGTTTAGCTTTACCCTCCTTTTGAAGCAAGCTTTACCATGAAATGGAAGGGGGTAAAAAACGAGCGAAAGGTCTGACTGATTTCCTCCTGCTGTGCTCTTTTTCTTCTTCCTCCCCTTCTCACTTCACTTTATGGATCCCCGTCATCCGTATTGACACATTCCCCGTTGCTCCTTTCACTTCTCCTTCACCCTGTTCTGCATTTTTCTATCTCCTGCCATGCCTTCTTCTCACCTTTTCATCATCCTTTCTTTTCCCTCTTCTCCGTGTGGTTGTGACACGCTGCACTGTCCCGCTCTTTCATGGTGACCACAGTCCACCCGCCCGTGCCTTACTGTGGAGCCATCCACCATCTTCATGCTTTCTCAGTCCTCCAGCAGAATGAGTTTCTGATTGGCCCAGAGAGAGACGAGAGAGAGGAGCAGGAAGAGGAGGTGACTTTCTTTTAAACCCTCATTTGAGTGTGCATGCTGGCATGGTCCAGTGTCAAACTGCTTGTCTCTACACCATGCTAACCAGCCACTGATAACAACACAACTTTTGAGGTTTAGCTCGTTTTCTGCCATTTCTCTTCTACGCGTTGTTTTTTTGTTGTTTTTTTTGTCCCATCATATCCTGTTTCAGAAATCTGTGATGCATTGACTAAATTGCCAAAATTGGTAAGATACTGTATTATCAATTCAGATTTTCATAACCTGCATTTTTGGACTTCGGATCTGTTTTGTTTATTGTATTCTTATTTTTATCTTATTTTTAACAATCTTCTGATGAGGTTTTGAAATGCCTAGCAAGTACAGAACTTGATTTTATCCTAACCTGTGTTGATAGACTTTATTAATTTCTCAATTACTTAAAAGATAAAAATCCAAATTTTAAAACAGAAAAACAGTCAAGCCTACAGATAGTTTTGTTTTTTGAATTAGCAGTGAAGAAGCTGCCAGTAATCCAAGCTCATTCAAAAATCAAATAAAACAGTTTACCAGCTTTTTGACCTCTTAACCATTGTAGGTCAGGATTTTAAACTGGACCTATGGATCGTCGATGCCAACCAAAATAAGTGAATCAAGAATGTACTGTTTAAAAATGTTAATGCTCAGATGTATAAAGCTAGAAGAAACAAACTTCAAAACACTTTGTGCTGTAATTGCAGCAAAAGGTGATTCTACAAATTATTGGAATGGGGTTCAGGGTCACTTTTGAAAACCATTCATTATTTCTTACTGGCATTTTATGATTATGTATTCGTCACATGAAATCCCATCAAAAAATCCTGACAGGATATAGGAAAGTTCACAAGTTACCAACATTGTTTCGAGGCACCATAAGACTCCTGAACTCTGTTGGTTCTTATTATGTGATTATTTTTAATGAAATTGCAGACTGCTTCTTCTAAGTCAAAGAGGAGAGGGACTGTCCAAACGTTTGTCAGTGTAGACTTCCAAAAGTAACTCATACAAAGTAAAGAAAATGGCAGTTGTTGCCAGCATCAACTAGTGTCTAGCTTTTAGCAACTGATTTGAGAGTTGCTAAAAGCTAGTGTGTTCATTGAGTCACACTATTTCAATTACCGATTATTTAAATGGAAATCTGACTTTTAAAAATATCTACTAAGACTGTGTGAAAATGTAAGGAGGATTCTCTACATTTTAGTGTGTTTTTTATAGATCTAAATTCACTTTCAAGCTGGTAATCTACCTCTTTGTTCTGAACACTCCTTGGTGTGATCATTCTTGTATCTAATATGTGGCTGTCAAATCTGATGATAGTTAAATAATGCATGGGAAGCTTCTGCAAGTTAGGAGCAGAACATGACTCACAATTCAGTCTTCTCATGTACTTGTGGAAATATTCTCGCTCTAAAATGGTGGAATAAGCAAAGGAATTGAGTCAGAACATATTTTGGATCTGACTGAGATAAAAGCCTAAAATTCCTAAATTTAATACAAAAGATTGGGGCAGATTTCATTATCATCACTCATTTAATGTTATCTGCAGAAGGTAGGGATAGTGGAAGGGCAGGAAATCTGTGTGACTCCTGGCCCATCTGGTGGCAGCGAGAAGGAGCCGTTTCACCACGTTTGACAAAGAGAGAGTGTGGACATAAAGATGCTAGGACATATAGCTATATGAAATCTCAAAGCTTGTGGGCTAAGACCACCATGGTAAAAGCACAAAGCATGTATTAGTAGTTGGCTGTTGCTTCTGTTTTAATAGAGGCGGTGTGTTGGGTCAGTTTGTATGTGTTCCTCAAGAAATTTCCTTTTCTCAAACTCGTATGCAAGAATGAAACCCCACAATTAAGTCAGCTGTGCCAGTTCCACAGCTAATCAGACTCCTACTGCTAGCGTGCTGAAAATGAGCCGGGTCTGGGTTGCAGCCAAATGAGGAATTCCACCTTTCCTCCATTTTTATTGAGCCCAAGCCACTTAACCCCCCGGGGTTCCTTCATTTTGTGTTCCTTCTGTGTCCCTTGTTTTTTACTTTTTCCGCAAATTCATTTGAAAATAAAATGCTTCATCTAAATTCTTTGGACACAAATATTATCCATCAATTTTCTAAACACTTATCCTTGCAGGGTTGTGGAGGAGGGACTGGTTCCTGTCACCAGCAGTCACTGGGCGAGAGCGAGGCGTACGCCTCTGTCAAAAAATATTAATTTCTTTCAATTCAGCAATTGTAAATTTCAGTTCTTACGATACATAAGATATTTACTTTTTTTTTTTATATACTTTTAACACTTTATTTTCTAGTTTTAGTGATTGAAGTCTCCTCGCCATTTTTCTTTTCTAGAAAAACACTTAATTAAACACTAATTTCCATTCTACATACACAATTATCAGAGCTTGAGAGTGTTAAAAATTTCCATGAATCTTGATTCTGATCCGTTTTTATTGTGCAAAGTCATAGAAACAACAAATTTCAAGCTCTTATGTGTAAAGTTTAAGATTTACTGTGCATGGGCACACATCTCCACCTAGTGGAAAAAAAAGAAATTAAAATTTTGATAAGGTTTCAACACAAGAGAATAAAATAATTAAAACAGAAACCAAATTGCAATGGTAGTACCGTATGCAAAAATAGAAAAATTAGATGAGTTAAACTGTAAACTATTTGTATGGCCATATATTAGTGATTATCATAAGTATCACTGTTACCATTAATGTTTTTAAATGTCTTTGTGCGTAATCCCTGGATACTGCACACCTTCATTCAGCCTTCCTGTTATCTGTTGAAGTCCATGTGAGGTCAACTCTCTCCTTTTGACAAAACTCACATCCCGTGGCACAAGGATGTACTAAGGAATAAAAACTGCTAAATTACAAATTATTGGAGGAGTTAAATGGCTTGCACCTCACCAGCAGATTGAATGAGCTGCTGACATACCTCTAAAACAAAAATAAAATAAAATAGTTTGCTTTCTAAAATGTTTATAACAGCTATGTGCTTTCTCCGTATTTGTTTTAAACTCCTTACTGATATTGAAAAACTTTGAGTCGCCTTTCTGCAGTAACAACTTCCATACTGAAGGGCGTTGTGTTGTTGCATTACGGGTAGTGCTTAGGAATGGTGGATTTGATTTCTTGGTGGAACACTAGTAAGATTCAAGGCGTGATCTGTAGGTTTAGCTTTGAAATGAAATATATATTGGAGGTTCAGACAAATTTTATTGGTTTTGATGCAACATCAAGGTGATATTTTACTGCTATCTCAACAAATCCAACCCAAAAAAACCAAATGTTCAGATTTTTCTCTCTCTGTTTTCATATTTATTTATAAAAATGTTTTTGGTAATCTCCTGGCATCTAGTGTTACACACCAGTACTGCAAGTGTCAATTTGTTATTATTCATATCGGGAAAATTTTTAGGTCATTACTACTCAGTAGAAACGTCCGTTCAGACATTACTGGATTTTGTCATCCAGTCTGTTCATGTTAATTTCCCCCCAAAGATCCATCACCAGCTGATGGATAAGTTACAAAAGAAAAAAAAAAATAATTAAAATCTCTAAACAAAACTCTTCTGCCTGTCAGTAAAGGCTCATTTTCAGTTCGTGTGTCCACATGTGCAAGTTTGGTTGGCTCTTCTGCATGTTTTTATTCTTCTCAGGTTCAGTCTTGATTTGTCTCCTGACAACACTTCCCTTGTCTCTGTAGGTCAGCGAGAAGCTGCTGCCCGGCAGCGTGGCTGAGGTGACTCCTCTGTCCTTTCGTCGATCCTACAAAGGCAGGAGCACGGACTCCACCCTCCTCCACCTCGGTGCTGCAGAAACGCTGTCCCTCCGCAGCTCCAGTCCTCTTCCCCAGAAACTCCTGGCTCATCTGGCAGAGGGAGGAGGGTCCGACCTGACCTCTCTCAGCCCCTACATGCTTCGTCTGTCAGGGGCGGGATTTGCCTACTACGCTCCTGGACCGGAGACCCCTGTGTGAAAAAACCCCCAGAAACATCTGAAGATGTGTCGTTAAGCTCTCCATTGCAAGAGTAAAGAATTTATTGAACACCCCTCAAAATCATGGACTCTTCATGTTCATTATGTGCATTTTCTGGCGTCCACCTGAGTGGACCACCGTTGTCATTGCAGTGCCCTGACTCGTTCTGTCAAAGTTCCCTGTCAAGCTCCCAGTCAGAACAGTCGGAGAACTCAAAGGGAGCCTTGAGCAACTGTATTTTGGGGTTTTTTTTGCTGTTTTTTTGTGAACTCATCCCCATTTTTACTCGCATTATTGCTCTTCTTTCACTTTTATGTCATTCTCTATTTTATTTTGTAAACGTTTGTTAAAACATTGTTGTTCATGGACACTGTCGTCTGGCCAAGTAAGAGGGTAGCAGTCTTGCTCAGCCCTTTAGGTATGCGTGCGTATGCATGTGCTCTATAAGTACGCATGTAATTGCCTGTTTCTTTTGTATGTTTGTATGTGACACACACCTTTACACCTTTGCCTTACAGGTACGCAGCAGAAGTGGGAGCTAAAGGAGCAAGGCGTGGAAAGGAATTGGTGTTTTACAAAGCCTTACACAGACACACACATGTTCATTAGATTTACAGTGCCTTACAAAACGATTTATACCTCCTAGACTTCTTCACGTTTTGTTTTGTTGCAACCGCAAACTTTAATTTTGGAGGGCTTCGTGTGACAAAGCAACACAAAGTAGGAAATAAACTTACCAACACATTGCCAAGGTGAGAGCATTAATCAGAAAAGCATCAAAGAGGACCATGATGATTACACAATCCACCTTGATATACAGCCAAAGGTAAAGTGTAATAGTTTAAATCAAAGGATATTTACGTGTTATAATGACCCAGTCAAAGTCCAGCTATAAATACTTAAAATCTGCGGCAAGATTTTGATGTACAAAGACATTCTCCATCCAATTTGAGTTCTGCAAAGATGTTGAAAGCTTATAGACTTATAGCTGTTATTATATAAAAGGTGAACAGCGAACACATATCCTCTCCATACTTTTATTACATTTGTTTATTAAAAACAATGTATAAGTTCCCTTCCCTTTATTCGCCACTTTGTGTTGGTCTGCCACATGAAATTCCAATAAAAGTTGCATTCTGACGGAGTATGAAAAAGTTTAAGGGTTATGAATGTTTTTGAAAGGCACTGCAAAGGAGAGATGAGGCGACTCAAGAGGAAAGTGCAGTATTTTAGCCACCCTGCCTTAATTCATGGACACCATTTTCAGTCGGTCAAATAAAACACATTTATGAAAGTACAAGGATATTCACAGGGATTACATGTCTGTTAAAGCGTCTGTTATCCCCCTGTCTGCTTTCTACCCTCCTAATTGTGTCAACCTTTGTCTCATTTATCTGTCAGCGTAGCATGTTGAATTGTCTCTGCATGCTGTACTACTCTTCTGTATATCACGGCTTGTTGCAGACATGATCATCACAAAACATATCAAGTTATTTTGTTTTCTTTCTGATCAGCGAGCATGCCCTCTGCTGCCACCGTGTGGCTGCTTGAGGTAATAGTCTGGAAATTATGGGGTACTGATTTATGAATGTCGCTATCCCACACTGTTGCAATGTGCTTGTGTATTTGCTGCCATGATATGTGTCATGAAAACGCTAACGTCAGAATGCTAATATTAGGTAGGTGTGTTACTAGGGGTCGTCTCTGTGTTGCATTAACTCCTACGTTTTTGTTTTTCTTTTCTGTAATGCTCTATAAAACTATTGATGTCAGTGTTATATGTATGGATGTAAATGACAAAGATTTTGCTATATATATATATATAGTCTAAAGAAGGTGGATACAGTTTGTCGGAAAAAGATGGGAGACTTGAAAAGGCGACTTCACAATCAAAATCAATAAGAATGTTGAACTGATTTGTCCATCATGTCCTGTATCTGAAGATTGTAGCTCATAATGGATGAACCACTTTTCCACATTTCTGAAAGCATTTCTGAAGACCTCTTTGTCCAAAGCCTATCTAGTCTGCTAACATAGAAATGTATTGACTCTGGAAGTCTTGATTGTGACATTCTGAAGCATTTTTTATATGTTTATACAGTTTATTTTCATACACATCACCATCTGCCAACTTGTATAGATTTGATAACAGGCGTTCAGTATTTTTCTACTGGGGCACAGATGATTTATTACATTAATGGAAAGTTTAGGTTCACCCTCTCAGTTTTCAACCCAAAACCTCCATAAGAGCCACCCTGGGTCAAACCTTCACGTTTTTGTGGTGGTCACTGTGTTGTTGCCATACTTCTACAGACTGTGCACCAGCCCTGATACAGCAATGCTGTAAAGGTTATTTATTTTTTAATATTTGAGTCCTCTGATTTTCATCTTGTCATTCTTGTGTTGTCCAGTCTTCATATTCTCTTCATTAGTTTTGTATCTCAGAGAGAAGACTATATTTTAACTGTTAGAGTGCGTGTTGACGTTTGTAACCAAAGTGAGAGTAAAATTTAAATTATATGGTTTTGTTAGAGTTACCTATTGTCCGACACACTGCACTTTGTTTTACAACAGATCAGTTTTACCCTAAAGAAAACAGCAAGGTCTATTGCCTGTCAACTGGAGTTTGTAGTTCACACTTCCTCACGTTATTTTTCTAAGATTGTACGGCGTGAGAATTAAAGAAAAAAAATAAAAGAAGTGACCAAATGACCTGACTAGGAATGAACTGTCTGTAGGTGCCAGCCTCTGTCTCAGCGGGTTTATCACACCAGCCTTCTATTGCAGATCAGAATGTCAAACTGCTTTTTCTAAGTCCATCAGCACAACAGCGGGTGCTCATCCAGTCACTCCTGAGCTTGGCAAAAGTCTGAAACATCGACTGCTCTGCTCTGAGGAGCACACTTCATATCATAGTACCTTTAGTATGCCACTGTTTGTATTACTAAACAGTTTTTGACAAATTACTTGTTTTTTGTTTTGTTTTTGGATAAAGATCTTAAAAGTTCACATGTTGACTTTTTGCCAGCCTGTCTGTAGCAAATGAGGACAAAGCACTGTATTGTCATTCTGCTTGTAATAAAGAATGAAAGAGAAACGAATGGCCTTGCAGATTTTTTTGTTTTCTGTTCTTACGATGATGTGTAATTCCATCCCTGTCCAGCAGGAGTGCTACATTTCCTGTTACCGCCTTCATTCGGAAGTAGATCAAACCTCCTACAAACAGTCTAATAATGGCAGAAGTAGTGAAACTTAATGCCTTGTATATGCATTTAAATAGTATGAATTAGGTCATCAAGAACCACACGCTGTGGTGGCGTAGGAGTTTAGCACGACCCGCTTTTGGAGGCCTTGGTCCTCGATGCAGCCGTCGCGGGTTCGATTCCCTGATCCGGCAACATTTGCTGCATGTCTTCCCCTCTCTCCATGCCCTCCTTCCTGTCAGCCTACTTTTGTATTAGGGCCACTAGAGCCCACAAAAACCTTTGAAAAAGAAATAAAATAAAATAAAAGAACCACACTCCATAATAGTAGGTGGTGGTAATGCTACTAAAAGGTGTTTTTTGTTGTTTTTTTTGCCAACTTTAAGTAGCAATAAAAAGCAACAAGAAGAACAGCTCAATGCATTGCCCAAGACATTTTTGGATGGAGACATGTTTGCTTTATCAGCAAACACTGAGGCAAAGAGGACAGGCAAGAAAACTCTAAAGAGTCATATATCAGGTCTGTAAGGTTATTTGCTGGAAACAACGGAGAAATCAGCGTTAAAGCCCAAGTCTTTCTCAACTACAGGAAGAATGAGGGGCACAAACTCTCAGTGGATGTAAGTGTGAAAGTACTTCAGGACAAATAGTGACCAGCAGTTGGTCAGTTGCTAAAGTCAATTACAACTCAGTTGTTTTTATTGCTAATGTGTTTTAATTTCTGAAAACTTAAATGGTAAAAGGAACATCGTGTATTTTTTATTTATCATTGTCAAAATATGTCCATTACTGACAATAGTACAAATAATTGAATTTAGTTTAGCCAAAAAAATGTTAGCTTCAACATTAGGTAGCTAAAATGCTAGGAAATGCTAATATGAAGAGGACTGCAGGGGTCAGATGAATAAACCTCCTTCTTGACATTGATTACGTATTTACTTTGAGTTAGACCACCTTGTAGTGTTTTGTTTGTTTGTTTGTTTGTTTGTTTTAACAGATGGCCTAATATTTTGCTCAAGCTCCCTGTGATACATGGAAGAGGTCATGATGGATTGTATGATAGCAAGCTGGGCGGTGCTGCTGAAGCAAAGCATTCCCAAATTACTCACTGCTCTGTGCTGTAAGTGTCATGAGTTATTATTAAGAGATTTTCTTATTGTAAAGGCTCAGTAGTCAGAGAGTGCTGTAGATCTTTTGATGACATTTTAAGGTTTTTGGAGACACCTATTTCCTCTTGCAAATCTATCTTGCACAATCACATCAGTCAAAAAAGCACAACCTAATTGTTAGAAAGGAAGTGAGGGATGACGCATCACATCTGAAATATTAACTCATCCACCATTGTTGGCATGATGTAATTGCAGCCATCCCAGAGCTCGGTGTTCATGGCTATGTGTGAAACTCGTTGCTGATTTAAGCTGTTTGTGTTCTTCCAAATACTACAGAGGCTTAACTACAAGTCAGTGGAATATCAAGAAGACAGTGATGCTCCCATGTACTTATAAAGTGCATTGTGTAAGTCTGTCAGGTTGTTCTTCTTAAGAGATACCCATGTAAGTAAACAGCAGTTTACATTATTAGTAGCTCCATAACCCCAGTTTTATTCAGTGGGGATACCATTGGTCATCACCTTATGGCAATGCAGCATATCTGAAGCTGCATGTCCTGTAATATTTCTGTTCAGATCATGACGCAGCTGTTATACCGTTCCCTCTCACATGATGTCACTATTGCACTAGCTGTTTGTGCAAACCTGCAGTGCTGGCCATCACTTCCCCTCCCCCCGATCTGTCTGTCTGGGTCCTCACAGGTTTGCACCATCATGTGTGCTGGGGCTGAAACATGCATGTGTGAATGAGGCTGTCTCCTGCTACAAGTCCTCCCCGTCTCCACCGCAGCCCCCCTCTGCTTCGCATCCCTCCGTGGACGACTCGTCATCATTCCTGTCACAGCAGCTTTAGCATCCATCCACCCTCCGTCTAAGCAGCATCTTCTCCATCCGCGAAAGCATTCATTTTTTACACTCAGCATCCATCTGAGCTCTCCTTCCCTCTGTCTCTGAATTTGCAAACCAAAATCGAAAGCAGCCACGCTTCCACATCCTCAGTGACTCTTCCACGCGGCATCCCCCTCTCTTCCCTCCTGCTTGCCTGGGCTCATCATCGTAGAGTCTCGACTTCCCATCATCTTCACCGTCATCCACTCTCTAAAGCTGCCAAGCTGTCTCTTCTTCCCAGGAAAGTGTATTTTGGCTGGACAGCTGGGTTGCCACTGTCCCTCTGGAAGATGCTTCTGTGGATGAAGACAGAGGAAATGGCTCTTGGGGAGCTGCTGGAGAGACTAAGGAGCGTCACCCAAACCATAGGTGGGTAGCGACGACAGTTAGCACGAGCTTCAGAGCCTGTATGATGCCATTTTTACTGCTTAGCATTGCGCCTATTTTTGTAACTCTGGAATTATATGCAATTATATGCATGCGGGCAGTGTAATTTGCTTCTTTTACTGTTGCTCTCTCAAAATAGAGAGATGTTTTACCAGCTCCTTTTTCTTCTTTGCTAGCAGTTTATTCTCTTGGAAAATTAGCTCTTTATCCTCATTTTGAATGTGACAGAGTTATTAGACAAGAGTGTCAACTGTTTATGTTGAACATTTCATTTTTACATCATTTCATTGATATTATATCTGACTTTCTGTTAAACACTGCAGAGAGTGATGAGGAAAGCCATGCCCACTCTCCCTGACCTCTGTAACTCTGGAAATCAAGTGCTATTCAATTCAAAAATACTTTATTAATCCCAGATTCATTTATTTATTCACTCTTCCAGTGGGTCATCCACCTTTTTATCATCCATTTGTTCATCCATCTGTTTTGCAGGTCCCATATTCAAAGCCAGATCACTGTAAAGTAATCCACCAAAATTTGCTTTTGTTTTCTTTATTGCACAGTTTCTTCACAACCATTTAAGATTCTTTGTGAACTTAAATCCTTTCCACATATACAGTATCTCTGCACATGTTTATTAAGCTACTTTTTCCAAAAAGAAAGCCATGAACATGTTTTTATAAGTCTGTCTGCCATCTCCTCTGATCCATTTATAGAAATCTGCCTTAATCTACCCAGTATAAGCACACCATTCCTATCACTAGTACAAACACTTACATTTTCAGCCAGAGATACATGAATTGTGAAACACTATTTTAAAATCTGGGATTTTAAAGTCTAACATGTGTTTAAAGAGACATCTTGCAAACCTTGAGGGGTTTGTAAGATTTTAGTCCATCCATTCCTTTCCAGTACCAAAGATGGTGAAATCCTGGCAGTGAGTGGGTGGACTTGATGAAGGAGGAAAAATATGTCCAAGCTACAGTAATAAAAATACAGAAATATCTGCCTTTACAGCATTGTTTTATGTTGCATTTCTCTTCCACCAAGAAACAGGCACAAAAGCTAGATAATATTGACATATCTCATTTTGTTTACACTGATAGGCATTGAATTAGGGGGATCAAATCTATCAGCTCTCTAACAGTTCCCTAAAGAAAATGTGACATGGATGTGGTGTGGCAGGAGGATGAGAGCGGAGATCAGCTTAGAGAGGAGAGCCTGACACTGACTGCAGAAGACAGAGAGGAAGGGAGAGTGATGAAGAGAGATTCACAAGAAGGAAAAAAAACTGTTACTGGTTGGAACGATTTTGTTTTTCTCAAACATGCAATCGGAGATGTATTTTGTTTGGAGAAAACAGAGACAGCCAAATTTAATCTATTTATTTCTCAGAGAAACTGTATCCACCGTGTAGTTGTCTGTTCCTGCTTGTGGTTTCTGCCAGTTGTCTGTTTTGTTAGATGAGAATATATTCGATATTTGCAAACTCAGACAAATGGGGTGATCATATTGCTTCCCAACCTGTAACTGACTTGAGATTGAATCAATTTTAAATTAGTTGAAATTACGCCCAGTTTCTATTTGATTCATTTAATATGAAGCATTGGGGGGACAGTCAAGGTTTTTTGTTTTATTTTAAGCTTAGGTCATAAATACGGCTCTTGGCCTACACCCCTGACCTGATTTTTAAACACCTTGCTAATACTAAATGTCTACGTTTGAGTTTTCTTCCTTCAGTAACAGCATCTACACTGAAAAGAGCAACAACTTAGTAGTGCTTTGTGTGGCGTTTTCACACAAAGTATCAGGTTTTTACATTTTCAGCCTGTGGCTCTCTAGTCAAGGCAGATAAAGCAGGAAATTGGCTGATTCTAGTGATCAATTACTTTCTCTCTGCATCTCTAGTTTTATATCAGCTGAAATTGCTCTATCAACAAGGATAGTGCCCACAGTGAGCTAGATGAATTTCATTGTAACTCTTTTGCAGCCATGGACACAGGCAGCTTTTCAAGTGGACAGTAGACCCACTTCTAGTGTATTTGAAGAGCAACGTCGAGTTGAATTTGTAACATTTCCAGCATAAATATGTACATTTTCACTGGGTCACTTACACTTAGGGTCGTTTTGTGCTTTCAGTTGTAAATAGCTTATGTTATATGGTCTTATTCAGCTGATACTCTATAATTATAATGAGCTTATGCCTCTTTGTTTGTGTGCATAGAGGTATTTCACTAGTGATTGTGGAATAGGAAAGTTGGGTATGTTGTTGAGACTTAGAAAGTGCCTCAGCTTAGCTTCATGTTGCCCAGCTGTCTCTCGGGTAAAAACGAGTCCTCAGCCATTTTTTTGTTTTTCAGATTCTTCTCTTTGGTACTTTCTGAACAGAAAGGTCAGTGAGGAAGTTTATAGATCAGACGTGAATGTCGCTCTGTTTTTGGTACCATATTGTGAGGTTCTGTTTCCTATTTTTGTTGGAGGTCAGCTGAGCTGCGTGATCATCCTCTAAAGGCGGAGCAGGTGTAGAGCCAGATGGATCCAGCAGGCTGCTTTTAGTCCACAGCTTGTTAGTCAGTACCTTAAAGACAAGAGGAGCAGTAACACTTCACATGTTTTATAAGAAAGACCGAAGATATTAGCTTCTGCAGTAGATGGTTTTAACTGAGCATATTGATGTGTATTAAGGTACATTTGGTGTTGGAGCTACTGAAGTAGGAAGTTATTAGAGGGAGTCTCAAGTGTTCATGGGTTCTAGCTCTTTGAGGGTGACTGTGGTCTCTAACACTCACAAATACCAGGGGTCTACTGTATCCATGAAAACACTAAAGTATTTTGCACAGACTGAAGTAGGATATGACTTTTAAAAGTTGGTTTGCCAGAGGTGACTGCAGAGTCACTGGGGATGTGACTGACAAACATCATTTATTAACTAGAGGGACAAGAAGTTGGGTTTAGTCCAGGATTTAAACATGCCTGGATCAGGACCATGAGCCAATACATGCAATTGGATTGGAAAAAATGTAAATTGATTACCACCACCAAATGTGCCAATGTAATGTTGGATACTTTAAAAGTTATATTCAGAACATGTTTACTTTTTACCTGATGTTAACATTAAAATGTTGAGATGCCAGCATTTATATTGAAGAAGAGTTGGGTGGACATTTAAGTAGGTATGTATTGTGAAGAAAAACATGCAGAATGTGCTGTAGATGACATGTCTGTTAAAACAGCGCTGATGCTGTGTGCAGTTGCCTCATCAGTATGCCAGAGTGCTTCTCTTTACTAAGCCTGTAAACACTGAGCTGCCTTTTAGTTGCCAGCTTTAACTACCAACCAGGGCCAAACACTGACACAAAACATACATAAACTTAAAAGCTTTCCAGAAAGCGTCCTCTGAGCTGAAGGGGCACCCCCCTGTGTTTGCTCTTTGACTTCAGTTACTCACAACATATTGGCTCTGAAAGATGAAAACATTCAGTATAAAGTTTTCAGACTATTATGGTAGTTTTTTTTTGTTGTTGTTTTTTTCACACAATAGGTTTCAGCAGTTTCCAGTCCTTTATGTGGTCCTGTTGTTCATCGGGCATTGGATGTGTGAAAGAATTTACAATTGAAAAGCAGATTAGTTGAGGAGTGGAGGAGTATAATTAGCCTGAGAAGCAGAAGGGGATTTGCCTTCCACCGGCTGCCCTCTGCTTCTGTTGCACTCGACCTTCCTTCCCTCTTGTCTTACTTGCCGCTGCGGCAAGTAAGTCAGTCAGTCGTTGCATTTGCGTGGAGGTATGAGTGTCAGTGTGTGTGAGTGTGTCCTCCCGTTCTCACCTCCAGAGTGAACCGTTTTGGTTTCAGAGGTTGTGCAGAGTGACTCAGCTCTTTCTAATTCTGCCGGCTTTGCACAGCGCCGTTTCCTCGAGTCCCCAATGTGGCACTGCAGCGGACGCTGGACTGGCGTTGTACCCAGTGCAGAGATGTCCTCACTGAATGCATGCGAGATCCTTTGGTTGTGATCCTGACCAACCTTGCACAAAAATAGACAGGTTTCTGTCCATGTCTGGATTTGGGCAGTGCGTTTTGGAGTCTGTTAGAGTGTGCAGCTGAGAGGTCTCCTTGGATGCCAGTTTCTGTTTGAGCGTGAAGTCCAGCGGCCTGCTGTCATGTCCCTGCCCGAGTTTCTCCGGGAGGGTGGAGAGGCATCCTGCCGGCTCATGAACCGCCTTAGTCATCTGATCCAGAACTTGGACATCTCAGGACTGGGTTCTTCTTTCCCATTCAACCCTGCCAGTCGCAAGAACTCCTGGAGGGACTGGGATGGTAAGAGGAGGAAAGCTTCTCTTGTTTGAGCATGTTTGTGTTAAAGTCCTATCTTTCCTCGACTGCAGCTCTGCAGTGCTGCAGATTTGTAGGCAAAGCGTGGACGCAGACACTCTGTGAGTCTGTGTTGTGCATAACATATTCATCTGGCCAACAGTTCTGCAGGGCAACATGCCCAGAGCCCCACAAAGTGTTTCCTGTGGGCTTCCCTTGTTTCCCACTGGGTCTGTTTTGTGTCTTTGTGTGTATCACATTTTGTGTGTGTAAGAGTGCATGACAGCGCAGCTAAAATAGCCTCCTCGTTTTCTAGCTCACCAATCTCTGCAGCTGCACTGACATTTTTCCTTAGGAGAAAAGGATTTCTCAGCAAATGCGGCATTTGCAGCAGACAGCACCTTGCCAGCAGAAGCGCTGCTGCAATGGAAAAGGAACTGGGGTTTCAGATTGGCATCTTGTTAGGTCATTTCCACTTTGAGACATTTTTTTGGGACTATTTTAAAAAGGAGGTTTAGTGCACGGCAATAAAAAGAATGGTAAGGAAAACGAGGAAAAGTTCTTCGGAATCAGAGAGAGGGATACCAATGGTACCACTTAAGTCAAGTGAGTTGATGAAATCTGTTCTTTTATAAACGTTCTTGCATTTGAGAGCTTTTTGTTTCTTATAGGTTGCAGCATTTTGAAGCTAAAGCTGATATTCTTTAAATATCTTCAGCCTTATTTTTCACAAAGATTGCTCTTGGACATTTTGCCTTGTTCTGTTTCTGGATACATGTTTATGTTGTAAGCTACAATTATAGTTTATACATATAGATTTTACAAGCCTAACTAATTTCGGAGGATCGACTCGACGTAACAGCATGTAGAGTGATCATGCTGGAAGTGCATGGTTTCCTGAGAAGGTTTTTATTTCCTTTCAGCTCTGGAAAAGTCATTCTCCTTACTGAAAACACAAGAAGAATTTGAAAGGAAAAAAAATCACTGGTTCTTATGTCTTTATAGACTGTGCAGCTTTTTTAAAATAAAAAACTTGTATTCTGAACATTGTGAGTTAAAAGATTTATTAAGGTCTTTTTAAAAAAAAAAAAAAAAAAATGATTACACGAGTTTGAATTTACTGTGAATTTTCTCTACTCGACACAGGCTCAATTTATAGACACACATACAGCACAGTCAAGTTTTCAACATTTTGTTTGAGGTGAAGTTGAAGGAGGTCTTCCTTCTTCATTTTTCCACTCACTTTGTACACTAGTACAACCGTACCGCGGACCGTGTAACAGGTTGATGCTCCCACCACAGTGCGTGATGTGGCGTTCTTCTTCTGTTAGAAGAAGTTGGAAGTTCCTGGTTTGTTCTGAAACATCTTGAACATTTTGCATTTATTTTAGGGTGAGAGTTTGGCTAAGGTGGTTCAAGCTGTTGGCTCTTTCCACAGGACAATGTTTCGTCCATTAAAGTGACTCATACATGAACACAACTAGCAGACTTTTGGCAGTCGTCATGCTCTTATGATCTCACAGTTGACAGCCTGGCCGTGTGCTATGTCTGTAGCATACAGTGCCTATAAGTAAACGGCACGTCTGCAAAAGGAAACCAACCATTTTAGATGAACTCTACCAATTCTGTCATCCAGATTTAAGGTAGATTTGAAGACTTCAAAGAGTATGTGGTTGAGTAATGTGCTAAAGGGCATTAAAGCCATTCTTTTGACCTGTTATATATTAGAGCCTCCATGGACTATAGAAAAATTATCAATTACAATTGTGCACCCTTTCTTTTCAATGCTCTTGAAGATTTATGTTAAATAATTCTGAAAAAATATCACTACAAATAAATAACAGCCCAACATTTCAATAATATTAATGCACTTGTCACTGGACGACACTGTCTGACTAGAACTGCTTGGTATTTACTGTACATACATCTAATCTGTTTCAAAGCTCACCAGAATTTCAGATTGAGTAAAACAAAGTCTGTTGAGGTTAAAGAGGCATGTGTTTGATCACTTGATCCATGGATGCTCCTCTGTTTGTTTTTAACAAAAGCAAACCCAGTCTAGTCACATGACATGTGCCTCATTGTTCCCCTGAGCACTTTGTAAATATTTGCTCCTTCGGTCTCTCCAGTGGAGTTTTCATTTTATAATGTGTGATTTGAAAAAAAGAAAGGCCCATAAACACAACGCGTGGGTGGATGAATTTATAGCTCGTATAGTTCCCTCAGAGACCGGCCATCCGCTTTCTCGTTCATACTCGTGGTTGTTTTTAAAGATTGACCGTCTGTGGTTTTAAACAACTGCTGCAGACTGACCTCAGCTCTTTATACAGCGATCTATAAGTCCACAATTTAATTAATGTGCCTCAATTGGTCTTCTATCTTTACTAGAAAAATTTTAGAAGGGATAGAAACAGATGCAAATGAAATAGTCCTGCGTAGATTTGCACAATGTTTCAACTCAGTATAAAAGATGATGTTTGTTTTATGTTTGTTAGACACTGTTCTCTAAGGCTTTTAAAGCCATGGTTTTGACACTGATAGCCTCCTGTATGCCACTGGTCGCAAAGCAAACCCTTATGTAAATTATCCTGCCATCCCAACACCACCTTTAAAAAAACAAACAAACAAAAAAAAACTATGCAAATTCAAGCTTACATAACAAACTCCCACAAGAGAAACATCTTTTGCTCACATTTTAGCACCACTGACTGACTGACTTAAAGTAAATAATGACAGGGTTGAAAGACTGATATTAGTGTCCATTACCTTGCTTTGATTGAAATCTCTTTTCTGGGTTTTGTTGAAGTTGATTCTTAATTGCCATATTCTGTCAAGAAACTGTGTCTTTCTTCAAACGAGTTCTTCTCAGAATTGGCTCTTTCAGTGAGTTTGTAAGAATGGGGTCATTTGAGTGGAGTAAACGAGAATAGAAGCGTTCAGTTGACAGGCCGTGAATGGTTAAATGGGGTTGCAGGCAGTGTTTGAAAGGGCTGGGCAGAATGAGAGCTTTGTACTTCTGGTGCACATTTCCAGAGATAAGCCAATCAGCTATACCAGGTTTGGCTGCCCTAGGTAAATGAGCACTGAGAGCTACAGTATTTATAACATGTTTTAGCATATCTTTCCTGGGATAGCTAAATCATTATCCTGTATCTCAGTAACTGCTAGCAGTGGATGTATTTTACAAGTCAGACTCAGGTTTGGGAGCAGGTCGGATGCATTGTTCTTTTAGGCGATAGAGGAAACTAGTTGGGTTATCACTGAGGGCTGGGTAGAGCACTACACTGTAGCTTTTGTATACAGGGGAGGTAACCTGAGGTGGAAAAAGGAAGTCCTTTCAGTCAGTGATGTCTGCAGGCAGTGGAGCACCTGCACAGGCTGCATGCACTTTTTTGGGAAAAGGTGGAGTCAGCATGGGAGAGAAGCTGTTCGTGTGACACTCCTGCATAGTTTTATGGAGCAAATGTTGCAGAAGAGTCGCGAGCCTGGAGTAGACTACACAACAGATGGCAAATTCAAGCTTCCTCATAGAGGAGGATGTGGACCTCGGGTTAGACTGTGGGTTTAGCACGAAGGCCAACTCAGATCTAACTCTGGCAGAACATGTGATTGTAGATTCCAATGAATGCCTAGAGAAGCAAGTCTTGGATTTGTTTGTGACTGCAGGATGGACAGAGTTTCTGTCTACTGGTAAGGAGCAAAGAGAGGGGGGTCCAGGAGGAGATGGAAAGAGACAAGAGGACGGAGAGGAGATCCGGGCTGATAGAGTTTTAGTGGAGAGTGGAGAGAATGAACGAATGATGGAAGAAAAGACGGATAATCGGACTGAGGAAGAGATGGATGAAGATCTGTATACACGTTTGGATCCAAAAGACGAGTGTGGATGTCATCATGTTCGAATTTCTCTTGAAGAGGTGGAGAGATTCTACAAATTTTCCTGTCGTTGCCACTGGCTCTGTGGTAGGTGTTGCACAGCTGATATGAATGTGACTCAAAAGCACTTTAATTGTAATATAAATCTAGAGATGCACCAATCAGAAATTTGCTAAAGGTTTGACCCACTGATATGCTGTATTAAGTTTCTTGTTAAAAGTTCCAACAGACAGCATTAGGTTCAGTTTTACTTTTTTCTTGCCTTCCTGTTGTGTGTGATCAATATTCATTTACGTTGCGTCAATGAAAATGGTTATTGTAAAACAGCATTATATTCATATTTTAAAAACTCTGGGACTTTTTCCAAAAATTTCCAAATCAAAAATGTTCCATGACACGCAGAAGCTGAAACCTCAAAAGGATTAAAAGGCAGCAGTTTTACTCTTCTGAGCCTTTCTGTTTTCTGTTGGAAGTATTGCTCTCTCTCACTCTTTCCTAAATTAACCAAAGACTGAGGAAGAGATGGATGAAGATCTGTATACACGTTTAGATCCTAAAGACGAGTGTGGATGTCGTCATGTTCAGATTTCTCTTGAAGAGGTGGTTTCTTTTAAAATATCTTTTGACATCTGTGTATTTAATCTGACTTAATATTTGAAAACTTCACTGAAACTAAAACTGAAAACAGCAAAAAGCCGAGCCTTGTTTTTCTTCACGTGAACCTTTGCGTTCAGTGATCTGAAAAAGATTGGATTTCAGTCAGACCAGTTCAAGATCAAAAGTATCCAAACTCTGTTGCCAGACAATTTTTTCAAAGCATCTCTTATTTATTCATCCTACAGGTTGAATACAGATTCAGCTACAAAAATTGAGAGTTGAATACAGTCGGTGTAGATTTTTTTATTTTTTTCTTCCAGTTCTGCAAACATTTTTTCCCCACCATAACAGTTTGATGAGGAAAACTACAGCTGCTCTGTGCTCCATCACTGTTTTTGTGTGTAAGACACCGAGGTGGTTTTATCCTGGCAACCTTTGCTATGAATGAAAAAACACTTTGGAACTGGTTTGGATTATAGTTTGTTTCAGATTGTTTCTTTTTCTCTGTTTCTAAAACTGTGTGCGGTCTCACATTTTAATTATTTGATTATCAGATGAGCTCTGATAATCATCACCATCACCTTAGACAGCAAACGTTTTGGTGTCATCTGAGCCGTCTCACCCTTTGTGTTCCTTCATATTGCATGACCTGTCACGACTCTGCACAGCACTTCGCTTTATCTGTGCCTCTCCTCTTCTTCACAGCCATTGCTGTAGTCTTACTTGTGACTATCTGTTGCATCTCCCCATTTTTCTGATAATATTCACACTATTACCTTGAAAAACCGAGCCACTGATTGTGTGGAAATTCACCCAAAAGGCTGAATCGTATTTCAAGCAAGAAAACATGCAACTCTAATTGTTAGCAATATTTTTTTAAACGTTACTGTAACCAATATTTTGTTTAGTTACAGAAGCTTGATGGTGTTTTTTATTTCAAAAACAGAGAAGCAACATTTCAGTTCCACCTTCTGGTTCTGTTTAATCTGTGTAAGTAGTGGCAGGCGGTCCAGGTGTTGTCACTGTGACCCACTAACGTTTGACTCGTCAGCCATAAACGTGAGCCCGAGCGGACACTAATCCCAAACCCTGAGCCTTATTAAGAACATTAACTCTTGAATCGGCAGCTGAGCTGTGAGTTTGCGTGTGTGTGTGTGTGTGCGTGTGTGTGTGGTGGAGGTTAGGGGTCGTAAAGGAATTATTTTGTCACTAAAGACCAGAAAGGTTTCCTTAGTTGCAGAAAGTTAACATTTTTAATAAGGTGTTGGACAATATTCTTATCTCAATACTGGGAAGACCTCTGAAAAATACACCAGAGTTCACCATGCTTCTGTCTGATTTGACAGATTTGTGATATTGTTTTATATTTAAATTTAATTTAGGACATTTGGATGGTTTCAAAAAGACTTTGGTAGTTTTCTTAGAGCAAAAGTGCCATAAATGATCTTTTTTCCTGTGTGTGGAATAGAAAGACAGACTTCATTAAAACTTCAGAATCAGCACATCCTCTCTAAAGATTGTATTTGAAGTCCCCCAACAAACATAGTCGTTTCATCAAATTTTTAGAGCTGACAGAGCTGTAGGAAAAACAGAGCTCTAATTCTGTAATCTCCACAATATCTCCACAATATCCAGACAGCTCTTCTTTATCCTCAGTTGTGCTGTCTACATAATGATGTTCATTATCCACGAATGAAGAAAACATGGAACAGTGGGGAACATTTCCTGGAGGGAGCAGCCTACCAAAACTAATCCAAGAATTCAACGACAGCCAGGAGATTATGAAAGGTCACGGGATCTACATCTAAACCTCTCCAGGCCTCACTTGCCTTTAGTTTTCACGATTCAACAAAAAAAACAAGATTGAGCCAAAATGACATTCATGGGAGAGTCCCTGGAGGAAAATGATGACTTACCAATAAGAACATTTACCTACAAACATCCTGGTGATCCTTATGTCATTAACTTACAACAGTTCAGTAAAAGAACATCATATTAGCAGTAAAACATGGTGGTGGTAGGGTGATGGTCTGGGTTTGCTTTGCTGACTCAGAACCTCAGCTTGTGATCATTAAAACAGTTGTACAAAGAAAAGTGGGCCAAAAGTCTTTCACACCAGTTATCACAAACACTTCATGGCAGATGTTGCTATCAGATATAGTCGTTAGGTTTTATGGGCAATTGTTCTTTTACACAGGACTAAGTTTGTTTGTACATCTTTTTTCTTCATAAATAGATTCTTTGTTTGAACACTTTTTTACTATTTATTAACTTAGTCTGATACTTGTTTAATTACCTAAGCAAATACATTTTCACAGCACTTAATTTTTTCTACTTCCACTATGTCCATCAATAAATACTTTTCCAGTAGATTTGTTTGCAATCTTAGTTATTAGAAGAACTACCAAGCTTCATATTGTTGCTTTTGTTTGCTGTGAAGATGTTTTGGAGTTTAAGGCTAATTCATTGTGAGATCACCCTCCTATACTGGCTCTTGTTTCACAGAAATGGCCCTCGGGACTTTTCCAATTGAGCAAGAAGTGTGGTGAAAGGATATTTGCACACGTTGATGAAGAAATTGTCCACGAAAAAATGGACTGAAGCTGAAACTGGACATTAATGAGGGGATTTTTCAGAAACAGAATAGCCTCTTTCTAGCCTGATTGAAGGGCTTGTTTTGATGTGATATGTGTGGGAGTTTCTGGGGGTAGGGTGTGGCTGGTGGAGTAAGTGATATCAGGTCAGAGAGAGGAAACTGATGGAGGTCTCATTGTGAGCTTCAGTGCATGTGGAGCATGAGAGAGGCTGCAGCTTTGTGTCCGAACACCCAAGGCCATGATGACCGCTATTAATCATGGTTACATCACTTTACAAAGTCACAGAGATAGACGTTTATTTGCTTGGATTCATATTCGTCTGCCTTGGTAGAGGAGAAAGGAACTAAGCTTAAAGTGACGTACGGAGAACAATCAGTGAGCAGTTCCTGATCCAGTCATGCTAACTAGACAACGCTGAAAAGTTCAAGTTAGGTCTCATACAGAAACAATGAACAACCTCTTGTAAATCTTTAAAATTAATTCTGCACATATTAATTTAGAGGAATCTTTGCTTAAAAACACATAACAAAGTCACTCAGTGTGTACTATCCATACTTATTTGGCTTGAAAAAGGGTTATAAAGAAATAGATCTTGGTTCTGTTTTATCTAGTGATTGAATAATTGATTACTTAACCTATTTATCCTAGCTTTACAATTCCTTTCTTCATTTTGTGTATTTTTATAAGGTATTTACTCCTTGCTGTGTAAGATTAGTGTGACCTGGGTGTCAACATCAGTGAACTCCAGCTGTCTTTTAAGATTTGAAACCATCTGTTTCAGAGGTTGTGCCACAACATTGGCTCTGGGTCAGTTCTCATTCCCATTTTGAACCACATGCTGCCATATTGTCCCAACTTGCTTCCATTTTGAATCAGTCCGTTTTGTACCCATGCACATTACTAGCATATCAGCAGAATCCTCTTTTTAGTTGATCAAGATAAATTGAAACCAAAAAAAAAATACTGCAAATTATCAATTGTGTCAAAGGTCTCCAAGGTGATGAATTATTGGAAGGTTATTACAAAACAGCTCACTTTCATAACCAAATAAAAATAAAAGTTCAAACTTTGTAAAATGACTGATGGTCCAGGTGTTGCATTCTTTCATTTTGTCTTTCATTTATTTTTAAGAGTCTCATAAATATGGCTTGAAATGTAATTTCTGCCAATTTTGTCTACTATTGTCTATATTTTCTTCATATGCATATATACATATGCGTGTCTGTTGTGTTAAATTAGTAGTTTTCTAGTCTGTTAATGAATGATGTTTGTTTCTCTCATTGGTTGGTATCTCACTGTTGTCACTTCCTACAACCCTAAAGTGTTTTTACATTTCATAAAAATAATCTTGTTCTTATTTATGTTATTTTGTTACTTAGACTCAGGTAGAAAAGTTATCCATCTCTCTATGTGACAAATACTGTATTTAATAGCTAAATAGTGTGTTTGTTTGGCTATGCTACCTGGGGTCAGATTATTTATTGCTTAGGTGCAAGAGAAATGTAGAAACCTGAGAAAAAAACTATACATATCAACAAAATGTAGTTTAACTACATTTTGTTGACTCTGGTTGTAGGGTTTTGATCGGATCAGAAGAGAAGATCAAATTGTCAGAACAATAATAGTTTGAAGAATGTCCTTTATTTAAATACATAGTTCTCTGTTCAGATTTGTTTAGGAAGTGTTTACATTTCCCATATTTGTTTCAGGGTACTCCCTGGCATTCCTGTAACTGTTTTGTTGTGCTTAACTTCCTATTTTGCTTGACATTTAGTTTTTCTTGACATATATACAGCTCTGGAAAAAATTAAGAGCAAACTGCAATGAAATCCCATTGAAAACCTCCTGGTTATTCCACCAAATATTGATTTCTGAACTCTTCCTAAGTTAAAACATTAGTCTTGTTGTTTCTAAATGAATATTATCTTGTTTTCTTTGCATTATTAGAGGTCTGAAAGCACCGCATCTTTTTTGTTATTTTGGCCATTTTTTCATTTTCTGCAAATAAATACCAATTTTTTCGCTTGAAGTTTAGGATTTCATAGAATAAAAGAACAATGTTCATTTTACTCACAGATATATTCATAAAAAGTAAAATCAGAGAAACTGATCATTTTAAGTGGTCTCTTAATTTTTTCCAGAGCTGTATATACGTGTGACAAAAACTGGGATTTCTTACACAAACTAATTAGACATTTTGATTTGTTTAAACCTGATTAAAATAAGTTTTTTAAGAATCGTACCTGTTTGATCATAGTTACAGTTTCTTTAACGGTGCAACTCAATGATATTTGCATGGAGTGATTTGGAGCAATCAGTATTTTACCTGCCATCTGGTGGGGTCGACACCGAAGCAGAGATCTGTTATCTTACTCTAACTGTGATTATCTCATTAATCTCACGAATAGACGCAACGTGGTGTAGACGGTCTTGGCCTTTTCTGTCAATAACAATAGACTTCTTGGGTAAATTTCACTTCAGTTAAATGTGTTTGTATGACACCAATATATACAAGCTTTGAGAAAGCATTGGCACAATTCATGTCCAGTTGAACAGAAGGCATTTTGGCCTATAGCCAAATTCAGTTTAATCATGATATACAAAGAGATAACTCCTGCTGACATGTGAAATGTGCATTGAGTTGGGCATTTCTGAAGCTGCTCCCTACCTTTAACAAGCATGTGACAACAGTGGATAGGAACTACTTCCTTTTAACCTCTAGCAGAAAAAGGCTCAGTAGGAATGGTCATCTATTTTGACCGGCTTGAGATTTGCATTGCAAGGAAGTAGATGCACAAAAAATACCAAAAGACCTGAAGCAGGCGTCTTTTGACCAGGGGGTTTTGATTGGACAGACTGTAGAGGAGAGTATCGTGTTAATCAATACTGTCTGTCCATTGAAGAGACACAGGAGTACATCCTATGGAAGGAAGGTCACAAAAACCCCAAGGAGACTTAGATGAAATTTTATTGAGCCACTGTACGTTTTGTCCCAATGAATCAAGATTTTTCATCAATATTCAGAATTCTGATCATTTATAACCTGTTTAGCTGCTTAACTCTAAATTGTCAGACATTTGTAGCTGTAATAAAAATAAAAAAAAAGGATGCCTGTTCAAAATGTATATTTATCTATCAATATTATTTGCAGATTTTTTAAGGTGTGATTGATGGATGGATGGTTGATGGATAAATATTTGAATTTGCTCCTTTTTTCCAGATGAGATCATGCAGCTGGACACCAATCCCCCCCGCGCTGCTGACATCACGCCTGATCTCAGAAAACAGTTTGCCTTCCTTTCAGGTGACGGTTTTATGTTTCTATCTGTGGTTACAATTATGCCTATTTTATTTGACAGTTACCGATGTCACTTCTGTTTACTTTTCTTCAGTAATTATTTGTGCTTAAACTGTGTCCAATTCATATATGCTTAGTTCACATTGTTTTATCACATTGTTTTATCTAATATTTGCCATTCAAATGTCATGCCTGTCCCTCTCCTCTTTACTTCCTCTGTGGCCACAGCAGCAAATACCTTCTGCTTTGTCGCTTCTTTCCTGGATCTATTTTTGACCAAAACTCTCACAGTATGCTTCATTTATTTATTTATTTATTTATTTTTTGTTGGAGCTACTCCATCACCTGCTAGGATAAAATAAAAAAACTGTCCTCTGTTTTTATTTTTGCGACCTTGTGGACGCAGCAGACACTGGGAACATTTTGAAAAACCCAAAGCAGACGCTGAAAGCATGACCATGCACTTGCTGTTGCCATGGCGATGGGAGAAGTAAAGGCAGGCGGATTGATATTCCAGTCACATGTGCTGACAGAGCAGCTGTTGCTTGGAGGGAGGTAGACGGTGTGTGTGTGTGTGTGTGTATGTGTGTGCGTGTGCGTGCGTGCGTGTGTGCGCGTGTGTGTGTGTGTGTGTGTGTGTGCATGTGTGTGAGAGAGGGAGAGAGATTGATTGAGTTTGTCAAGGTCGTCAACAAGCAAAGTGTTTCAGCATCTCTGCTTCATTTTTTAGCGTTTTATTATTTTTATTCTTTCTTCACTTGTGTGATTCTGCTAAAAATATACATTTTAAAATTCAGAGTTGCGCTGATCAGGTGTTTTCTATCTTAACCTGCTGATTTCAATCATGTTCCCTTTATGTTTTCTATTAATTTCATTCATTTATGTATTGATTTATAAAATCAATACGTAAATGTATTGATTTTACATTTATTTAACTTCCTCACTATGACTCTTCTTATCGGTGGAAATATTTCTAGAATCCAGAATTTCTTGTAAGTAAAGTAAAAGCCTAATAACATTCTTTCAGCCAGCTGACAAGCAGTAAACATTAGTCTTCTACATTAGTGCTACATTAGTCTTAATACAGAAGGCAAACAAACTACAGGACTTCATTTGACATCTCATTAAAATGATTTAGACTGATTTAAGCTGAAAAAATCTGCTTAAATTTTTTCAGCTTAAAATTTGAGCTGATTAAATTTTAATCAGCGAGCATCAGCTGTAGCCTTTGATTCTTCTCTTTCTTTCTAAATTTGAAATGGATTTTCCTTCGCAGACTAATAATAATGATGATTTCAGTTTTATCCCTGTTCATACAGTGTTTGTACAAAATTCCTTTAAATTCAAAACTGAAATGTTCAACGTTTCTGTTTCTCTGTCTTCCAGGCGGTAGAGGAGACAATGGCAGTCCCATCATTGTGTTTCCAGAGTTTCCTGCATTTGGGGAAATCACGGACAGAGAGTTTCACAACGTCCTAACCTATCTAACAAGTGTGCCTAGGTAAGGTCTGTTTCTGACCGACTGCAGCAGATGGAGACAGAGGATGAAAATCCCAGCTGTTTTCCTAATTTCCTCTATCACAACTTGTTTTTCTTGTTTCTTATCCTTTTTTACGCTCATGACTTCATCTTCTCTTTCTCTTCATCCTGCTGCACTTTTGTGGTTTTAGGAAAATTATTAATTCATGGATAGGATGCTTCAAGTGAAAGCAAAACTGAAAGTGATGATGAATCTTAGTAGACACTCAATAAATGTTATTTGTGTGAGTATAAAACCTACCACTAGGTGGCAGTGGATCACAGTACAGATCTCTGGTTATTAATCAAGAAGCTTTAGACGTAGTGGTTTCTGTAAGATTTCAAAAATGTAAATTGGGATTCCTGTTTAAAATAACTAAATGCATCCACATTTTTGCTCACAAGGTCAGATCAAGTTGGAAAAGGGATGAGAGCCTCAGATATAAGACATTTTGTACCTCCAAATATTCCCACAAATATCCGTTTATTTAAATATACATGTAGTTATAATATATATGTACAGCTCAGAATAGTCTCTTAGCTTTCCTGATCCTGCCTGAAAAAGAAAAAGCGGAGCAAAAATAGAAACTGCAGTGACTCTTAACTGGTTGAGACTGAATAATGCATACAGACAACCGAGCAGAGCCGCTTTTGGCAAAAATGCATGAACTCACAGGAACTTTTGCTTCCAAAGATTAAATTTGGGTTTATATGGTCGCTGGAGAAAATCCAGACTTAACCGAGCTTCTTAGATGAGTTTTTAGTCACCTTGTCACAAAGTAAAATATAAATGCTCCTTTTCATTTTAGTAAAGATTTATGATCTGGATGAAGGACGCCCCAAACATTTTATTTCTGTTTAATTTCCTTATTTAATACAGATGAGATTACACACTTTAATCTGAGAATAAGTACTTATTTACACAATTTTTCTGACTCGCTAAGCAATGAAGGAGGAGCAGAGGGTAAAATAGATTTTCTGATGCTGTGTCTGCAAATGCGTTCATGCAGCAAATGTTCCTCAGCGCTGCGTTAGACGTTAGAGCAAAGCTTTTTACCGATCAACATACAGCTCAAGGTGCTTCTGTGCTCTTTGTTCTGAGAAACTGGATCATGTTTGCAACAGAAGCATCACCAGTTTTGATAAATCTGAAATAGAGTCTTATATTTGAGATTATCCCAGATTACCGTGAAATTAGAATCAATGAGTACAAAACCACACTGCTTGATTTGTTGTATTTTTTTTAGCAACATTTATATAATTTTGCACTTATAAACAGAGTCAGTTCCTGCAATTTTGTGAAAATATAAAAGTTGGTTTACATCAGTGTGGCCCTACACAACTAAAAGGAAGAGAGAAAAACAGGAATTGTACTGCAGCAATCAATCTTTTGAGGCCAATTTATAATTTTGTAAAGCCTATGAATCAAGATAATTCTGATTTCTCTTTTGGAAATATTATGCAAAACATCAAAATGTTTTTTGTGGCATTGAGGTGACATAAATTTTTCATTTAGAGAGTGTTTAAGTGGGGTTTTTTTTAAAAAAAACACACAAAATGATGATAAAATTTATATTTATATTGTCTTTAGCGTCTTATTTTAGCAGTTTCCCACCATTACAGAAACAACGGTACCCTGAGTAGTCGTTTCAAAAACTGGGACGGGGGTAATGCAACAATAGCTTCTTGAAATCCTTTTCGGAAACCAAGCAAAATAATAAAATTGTTCAAGTTATAATGCATATTTATACTATAAATGTCAAAACATGTCAAATAGAAAAATCTTGCCCAGGATGGAAAATCAGGCATCTCTTCGCACCAACAGGCGCTGCTTCTCCCCTGGCTTTGCATATTAGGATTCTCCTTCCTTAAATTATATCTTTTGTTGCAATAGTTTTTCTTTTCTTTCTCTTAATAATTTTTTTTAATACGGTCAATATTTCTAATATAAAGAGTCTTAACTGAGAGTTAACTGATTGACTGAGACCTTTGTTCTCCTACATCTATCACTCTCTCCTAAATGGCTACTGTAGCTGTCTATTGTTTACTTGCATCACTGTGATTGGTTTAAGCCTTCCGTCTCCTGATCTCTCATTGGACAGTTCAATAATGGAACATGGGCGGTGCATATGCTCAAATCTTTTATGGTCCAAAGCATTATTCTCCATAAACTACAAACACGGGGGATCTCTCTTACCTGCTGCAGAGAGAAGCCTTTTGCTTAAGCTCTTTCGACCTGGTAGTTTAGTCTGTAGGTTCAGATTGATGAATGTAAATAAATAATACTGGAAGCCATGCCTACATGAAGGCTAATGAAAGTGCCGGGAGGCTTGTGTGCACTTTTGCTGATGGTGCATCTTGCTTTCAAACCTGCGCTGAGTTCTGCTGCTGGATCTCGCTTGCAGTCGCCTGTGTGAACGCGTTCCTCTCTCTTCCGAGAGCGTGGGACGGCTGTGTAGGAGGGAAGGGGTGGGAGGCACAGGGAAAAAATGTGAATGTTTACGGCTGGTGGCCAAGAGATCTGGAGAAGCTTCAGAGCAGCTCTCTTTATGGACCGCACCGGCTGTCTGAGGAGATAAGGAGCAGCACAACAAAGCAGCACTGCTGTGAGCAAGCATTTGGATTTGTTTTTCATGCCACACGGGGAAAACAATATGTATGTTTTATTTGTTTTTGCTTCTTTGAGCTGTTGTTTCAAAGGCTGTATAATTCAAGTCCAGATAGAGGGTTCCTCAACGACAAACCCTCTGTCTGGACTTATCTGATCGCTGCTGCTTTGTGTTGAACATTGTTCTTTGTTTTTGTTGCAGCTTGTCATCGACAGACGTGGGTTTCATCTTGGTCATCGATCGCAGGCAGGACCGATGGGCGGCTGTCAAGGGGACTCTGCTTCGTATTGCAGTGAGTTTGTCTTTGTGCTTGAACGTCTGCAAAAACACCAAGAAACGGACATTTAACCGTCTGAGAAAGAAATCCACACAATGACACACTTCACTCCCAGGGGTGGAAGATATCTGTAATGTCATAGAGAGTTGCAGGAGAATGATCGTGTTTCCGTCACAGTTTCACCTCAAATATCACTTCCACCCTCAAGGGTCAGTAGGAGTGTGATCACTTCCTTTAATGTGCTCCTGTTGCAGCCATAACGTGCTTCCAAAGCTGCAGGTAAAATTCATCGTCATTGCTTCAACTTTATGCATTTTTAGTATTTATTGAAGAGAATTGCAATATTCACATGGACACTGGAAATATTAAAGTTTAAGTATTTTCAGATCTGGATAGTTTTAAATTAAAAAAACCATCTGATAATATTAGTTATTATTAATATTTGTCCATTTGTGTCCATCCGTACTGAGCTTTTTCTCTAAATGAGAAAACCTTAGCAACCCTGAACTAAAGATATAAATTACTCTGAATATTGTGCAACTTTTCCTTCAGCATCACAACCAATCGCTGGATGTTTCTACAAAAAAAAAAAAATCTCACACAGTTCACTGTTTGGCTTAACTCTTTGTTCTCACATATCAGCTTCTTATAAAGCCAGCATTTGTTTTGGTATAAACAATGATCTGTTGATTAGCAGTGTGGTTTAAAACTCTAATGACAGGGAGCAGCTTTGTTTTTATGAATACAGTGAAGCTTTTATTACAAACCCGTCCTGCTAAAAAAAAACAGTAAAGGAAAAGGGATTAAAACCTGTGCTAATTTAATTTTAAAAAGCTGTTTTCTTCATGCTTCATGCTGAGCTCACCTTCAGGTCAGTCATCCAAACTGAATCACACATAGGCTTTTTTTTTTTTTTTTTTTTTTAAGGATTAAATGTGCTATAAGGAGAATCGGAGTTGAATGCCATCACCCGCTGTTTGTAGACCCGTAGCAGACTCGCTCAGTCATTTTCAATTTAATTAAGCTACATTAATCCCACAGAGCAGACTTATACAGGTTGGAAGACTTTAATAGAGGGCATTCAGTCAGCCCTGCAATAATGTCCTGCTTGAGATGATTCAGCTGAACTGCTAAATGCGAGATGATGAAAGCTGGAGAGGCTCTTCAGCCTCTCTATGCATTGAGGATCTGTGTGAGGCAATGAGCTTTTTTCCTGTCGACAAAATTATCTTTTAAGGGCTTCAGTTTTTCATCTGCTCATGTAAACATGTTTGTGTATACTCTTGTGCTCTAGGTCGTGGCTATGTTTGCAGTGTGGTTTCATACAGACCTCAGTAATGTGTTTATGGACTGGTTTCAATTAGGCCTTCGTTTGCGTTGCTGGTTCCCGATGTTCATCATTAAGCTACCTCTTCTTTGAGGTTTGTTTGTTTGTGTCTTGTTTTTGTCTGCCACTGAATAAAGAGCCAAGAGCTACTAAGCCGTGACTGTTAGAGCGTGCAGCAATCAGACCCAAACAGCATGGCTGCATGCTCCAGAAGAAGACCATGTTTGTAGTTTCATTGCAGATCCATAAAGAAAAAAGTCCTGTAGATCTTAGATTGTTAAGCATCAACACATTCCAAGAAATCATGTCCATTTTTCTGTTCACCATCATATTGGAGATGCACCGATCAGAGATTGGCTGCCTGGTTCCTATCGATACTTTTTGTAATCCTCTGCACTGGTGACACCAATTGAAACTGATTTTGGTCACTTTCAACTACAACATAAGGTATAACGTAAGCAATCATTCATTATTTATTTTGGAATCAGACGTAAACAGTTTTATTATATTATTTTACAACAATAAGGGTTGATACTGTAAACATAATGTTGGAATACCTTTATTGTAAAATCAGAATAAAGGTATTTTGATTCTAGTTGCTGTTTGTAGCTTTTTAGTATATTTCTAAACTGTATATATCTTGGGGTTTATTTAATTAAATAGTTCAACAGAAAAGTCAAATTATGTATTTTTAGTTGCTTTGAAAGTTCTGGTATAGATATTTCTTTAGTTAAAATTTTAAACCTAAATAAAAATGAACTTATGCTGCATGTTAATTATATCTACTAAAGATATGTTTCTTTTGCTAAGTAGATTTCATTAAAAAAAAAAACAGACTTACTTGACATGCTAATTATTCAGTAAAATGTTTGACATCACCATTAATCATAAACACTCTGAGAAAGAGGTTATTCTTTGTTCTGCTGCAAAGTAATTTAGCAACATCTGCATATCCCACAGACTGTACTCTTCATCCGTGAACATCCACTTTATGTGCCTTCATCATCCTCTTTCCAGCCCCCAAAGGACAAACCCTGAGCTGATTTTTTAATTTTCTACCAGAGGTTTTCCCTTGAGGTTTATATCAACAACGTATTTACCATCACGTCTGCTTAGGCCAACGTTTCCAGCCCATTCAAGTACAGGGGCCAATCAGCCGAGCCGTGCATTTAGGTCACTGGCTAATTAGGGCCACTTTAACAAAAGCACAGCCTCAGGAAGGGAGATGAGCGTCTACCCTTAGCTGTCATCCAGCCGCTAACACAGCAGTCTGTCACTGGGAGTCAGTCATGACATTTTAATTGGTGTTTTACTTGGTTCACTGGCTTAGCTGAGTGGAAACACAGCATGATAAATATGTTGTATTTTAATGTTCTGAAAACATTTAAAGAAACCATACAGAGTTAGGCTTATAATTAGAATATTAGGAAGCATTTTGAATTTTACAAATCATAACGAAAAGTATAACAAAAGTAGAGAAAGAAGAAAACAAAGACTGGATGAAAAACATTAAACAGCTGTAATGTCAAAGTCACATGTGTCAAACTCAAGGCCCGGGGCCCAAAACTGGCCCGCCGTAGGTTTTTATGTGGCCCTGTAGACTCCAAATTACATCAATAAAACCTTCCAGTTTTTTACACATCTGCAAAATTTACACAAACCAACAAATCTCCACATTTTTCGTTCTGATTTTACTGCAAATTTCTCTCAAAATTGGTCAAAAACATTGAGTTTGAGTGACTGCTGCCTCACCTTTACTTGATGTCAAGTTATAGTCCGTAATTGATATGATGAGTAATTAAAAAGTCACATTTAACATCATACATTAGCACAAATATCGTAAAAATTCTTTACAAACATTTCTAAACTGGCACTACAAAATCTGCTATTTTGATTGCAAGAAACACTAAAACAATCTCAAAATCCTGGAGGAAAACCTATATATTGACATCTTTATCAATATATAGTTGGTTTTAATTTAAATTTGTTTTAATTGATAAAACCAATTTAATTGGTTTTATCAATATTTTCTGGCATAACCGGCCCTTTAAGAACATTCATATTTGTGCTACGGCCCAAATTTGACACAGCTGGTCTAGGTATTTGCTAAAATGCAGATATTAAAAGATACTTAAATTCCTCATTCCACCCCCCTCATATTGCTCTCTGTTGAAGCTTTGAGAAACGGTTTCAAACAGGAGCTAAAACAGAGACAGGAAGAAAGTGATTGCAGAGTCAGCAGGATCTTTTCTGAAAATAAATGTGTTGGTGGAGGTGGATTATGTCTGCACTGTTATGCAAGTACAGGATCTTCTACATAAGCTTAAAAAAAACTATTGAGTTTTGTCTTATCAATTATTTAGCCAAGATAAATATATATGTATGAAAAGTAATATACTGTTTCTATACTGTACTCCATAACCCACAGTCAAAAAAGAAAGAACAAAAACAAACGTATGAAGAAAAAAGGATGTTTTGCATTGTTTTACATTTCAAACATGTTCTGTACTTTTAATTTGCCACATCAAAACTTTTTTTCAACTCATGAAGAAATAAATGCACATCTAACATAGTTAGCTGGTTCAAGTTTCTTAAGCTGGATCTGATTTTGATGCAAAGCTCAGAACTGACAATCACAATTTTTTAGTTTGTTTGTTTTGTAAACAACATAAGACTGTCACAGATTATAACCAAGCCTTTAAAGGCGTTGATTTTGGTGTACGAAAGCTCTGTCCTCATAACTCTTACATGATTAATGATTTATGAGGTTTTTATTGTCAATAAGAACTAGTTTTTAATAGCTTACCTGGTCCAATAAAGTAATCTAATTTAATCTTGAAGTCAGAAAAGCATTACTGGAAACAAAAGTAAACCTTTTTTTGTTGTGATTTGTGAAATTTACAATATAATAAACATTTACACATACTCAAATGTTAAGAATGTTGCAAAAGCTGCTGAAATTATCCTGAAATTTCAGTAGAATTTTCTGTAAATAACATTTTTAATCTGATTTAGATCTAACAATGTAACTTCAGGGCTCCTTCCCCGGGAACCTCCAGCTGGTCCTGGTTCTGCGGCCCACCACCCTGCTGCAGAGGACGCTCTCAGACATCCTCTTTAAGTTCAACAAGGATGAGTTCAAGATGAAGGTGCCGGTGGGTGCAACCAGTTTTTCCAGTCAACAAATACTCTGTTCTGTGTGTACTTAGTCTTTTCTAAATGGATTTTAACAGTAAAACTACAAATGAGAGCTAATATTTGATTTACGCAGACTTTTGAAAAAGTCTTTACTGTCCAAAAAAAAGCAGGAGTAAATGTATCAATATTCTGGAAAGACCTTTAAAATTACCTGTTATAAGTAATAAAACTTAATTTGTGGTCAGCTAAACCACATACCGTCATGCAGCACTTTAAAGAAAACCATGAAAAATCATGGTGAGATCTAATGAGCTGTCTGACGCCTTCACAAAAACACTTTAGCATTGTTTATATACATCTTTAAGGGCTTAAATCATCTCTAAATCATTTCTAAATCAGTCATTCCACTCTAAAATAATAATCTATTCAAAACAACAGCAAAGTCTTACCATCCAAGCAAATTGGACGAGAAAAAGTCCAGAATTTCTGGATGAGTTGATGAGTTTAAAATGTACGACTCTGGACACAGAAACATAGACATGTTTTACATTTAAATCAATACGGCTGAAATAATCTCATACAAACTTTAATTTGGGGGACGTTGTGCTCTACTTTCCGTTTTGAGCTGTAATTAAATCACTTCCTATTCCAGATGTGAATAAAAAAGTAGATTTGACCTAGATATTTGAGCTAAAACTTCATGTAACACGATGAGGCCTGCATTTTCACATCGGTGTGCGTGTGTGATGGGATACTTTCTCCTCAGGTGATCATGCTGAGCTCCGTGAGTGAGCTGCACTCCTACATCGACCGCACCCAGCTGACGCGGGAACTCGGAGGAACGCAGGACTACTGCCATGAGAAGTGGATCTCACATCGAACTGTATGAAAACACTCACTACTATATCCGGAACGCTCTCAATGTCCATAACAAACAAAAGAATAGTGTGCTGCATATGAGTATGTATAAACACAAGGAGGCTTTTTACATGGTGATGACATGCTTCCAAGTTGATTTACTCATAGGCTGAAGCAAATAAAAAGGTTATCTTCAGTAAAATCATTAAAAAAAAAAAAAAAAGACGATGAGAATCTATGCTGAAAATCCCGATTACTTGCTTCAGGCCATTGAGGGATTTGCACTGATGGTGAAGAGAACAGCGCAGACCCTGCAGTCATTTGGGACGGAGCTGGCAGAAACTGAACTCCCAAATGAAATTAAGACGACAACCATCCTGCTTAGCACACACACCAGCAAGAGGGACAAAATGAAGGTATCCCCCTTTCTAACACCCATGTTGTCTCCTGCTCCCCCGTTTGCTCTGGCTGATAAATGCTGTCCCATGACTCTGTGTTTATCCAGGAGGACATACTGGTTGCTCTGGATCAAGGCAGCAGGCTGCTGGAGAGCATCAATGAACCTGTAATAAGAGACCCTGACCACAACATGAACCAGGACGAACTGGAAAACCTAGCAACAGTTCAAAGGTCAGTCACACTCCTAGCTTAGCCACCAAAATCCAAGCCCAGTTTGGACAGTCTCTTACATAAAGACTTAATTAAATAGAAAATGAAACAAAAGTTAAAATGTAACTATTCATGCTATTTGTGCTCGTAAAAATCAATTGAGAAGAGTTGCAACATAAACATGTCATTGTAATATAATGTTTCATACTGAAACGTATGAAACATTATATTACAATTTTTGACCCACCGTAGTTAATGATGGTGGGCTGCACAGTGGCGCAGTTGGTAGCACTGTTGCCTTGCAGCAACATGTTCTCCCTGTGCATGCGTGGGTTTTCTCCGGGTACTCCGGCTTCCTCCCACAGTCCAAAAACATGACTGTCAGGTTAATTGGCCTCTCTAAATTCTCCCTAGGTGTGAGTGTGTGTGTGGTTGTTTGTCCTGTCTGTTACTGTGTTGCCCTGCGACAGACTGGCGATCTGTCCAGGGTGACCCCGCCTTTCGCCCGGAACGTAGCTGGAGAGGCACCAGCACCTCCCGACCCCATTAGGGACAAGGGTGTAAGGAAAATAAATGGATGGATAGTTAATGATTTGACTGACCCCATTTTGGTGAAACTAGTTGTTAACAGTTCTGGATCCAACTACAGAAAGCAGACCCAATCATTAAATTAACTTTAAAAAATTATTTTATTCCATTTTTAAGAGTCTAATATATTGCAGACTTGTTACCTGCATATTTATTTATGCTCTTTTAGATGAGTAGGGTTTACATCTCATGGGAACCTGAAATGTAATTTCTCACTAATAAAAATATCACATTAAATAAAAAAAAAAAGGTTTTGATCCTGCCGGGCTCCACATTATGTTTTACTGACCAGAACTTAAAATGTATGACTTAAGCTACAGTCTGCCTCAGTGAGGCCCTCTGGTGGTCAGTCTCATGAATGCAGGTCAAAAATACACAAACATCTTGAATCTCAAATAGGCCATGTCTCTTTCATATTACAGTTATCCTATTTTGGTGTTAAAAATTTTTTTCACTGATTAAATATGTTATGTTAGTTAATTGTATGAAGCGACTAATTTACTAAAGCACAGATTAAAGTCAGTAGAGTAAATATTTATTTTTTTATATCAAATTTTATCTGTGTGCTTTTATCAGGAGATAGGAGGAAATGATCAGTTCTCATATCAGCAGGTTTGATCTCCACACTGCATATTCAGATATAGACAAGGACTTTCACCCCTTCCACACAAAAATTTGCAAAACCATTATATTTCTATTTAATATTTTTTTCTCCAATTATTAATTGACTGCTTTAATTATTCAGACTGCTGTCTCAGCTGGACGAGACAGAAAGGGCTTTTGACGAGTTCTGGGTGAGGCATCAGACCAAACTGGAGCAGTGTTTGCAATTGCGACACTTTGAGCACAACTACAGAGAGGTGAGCTGACCAAGCTCTGTTAGTAAACCTAATCCTTTTTTTTTTTAACGATGACTGAAAGTGACGGCGTTTTGTTGCAGGTCAGAGGTTTGCTGGACAGCCTGTCGGAGAAGCTGGTAACCTTCTCTGAGGTTGGGATCAGCCCAGCTCACGCTGACCACATCTTCTGTGAGCTCACCTCCTTTGAAGAGCGAGTCTGTGTGAGTCACTAAATGTCGAACAATTTGTTTAACCAGTGATTGTGGAAACCTATATGATATGGCTTTGTTGTGTTTAATTTTTTATTGACTCTGACTGCTTAATGGTTTTTTTAAGCTTAATATTGCTATTGCTGACAAGCAATATTGGGAACATAAAATTAGCAAATTACATTTAGCCTCTCAAATGCTTTAACAGAACTATTTTATATGATGAATGTCTTTATTAGGCATGACTGACAGTGCATCAGCTCACTCCCTGTGAGCTTAAGCATCTTGATCGCCAAAATCAGCATATGGACTAGCAGTTCATCTGACCGGTCATATATGCTATTGACATGCAGCCAGTAAATATTATATCTTATTTTGCATCCAAATCTCCTTTGTTGTTTCTGTTTTGCACACCTAGAGATTGCAGTGCTGATTGTTATCTATATATATTGTGCAGCTCTATTTAAACACAGTTATAGATATATATATTTTCTGAATAAATGCATATTTTATCTTAACATTAACCTCAGTATACATCATAAAACCTTCTTATTACACTTGAAATATTCTCGATCAGATATTTTGTTTTTTAGGTCTTTGTTTACTCATTCAAAACATTAACAATAGAGGCAAAAACATGCTCCTTACTTAAAAGGTAAATGGCATCCAGCTACAAACAACATAGTAAAGAATCTGTTTTTTTTCATTTGTTATTATAAGAACTGTCACAAATACAGTTTTTGCCACATTCATCTAATTGAATCTATAAACAACAACAGAAATAACACTGTTTGACACATTTTAGTATTTTAGCATTACGACGTGACTCATAAGGAGTTACTATGTGACAACATGACAAATCAAGAGAAAATCAGCTGAAGGGTGATGCAGCTCTCTGGTTGTATACCTGAAAGACCGGATTTACAGATAATGTCCATTTACAGTAGATAGCTTTTTCACAACATGCTGCCTTGGTCAGATACCACAACTGGACTTAAATTAAAGATAAAGAAGCCAAAGTCAAAAGTTCAGTTGATCATCCTCGGTTTGCCATGTTTGAGTACCACCTTGGTGATGCTAAGATGCTTTTTTATTTATCAAACAGTGTTATTTAAGGTATTTCCATAGATTTAACGACAAAAATATTTAAAAGGTTGTGTGGAAACTCTTTGGAACTTTCTGAAATTAAGAGTTAGAGATGATTTAAACTTTTGCAAAGTCCTGCATTACTTCCTTTTTCCACAAATAAATTTGCTGTAAGTTTATAAGAAACATAAAGCTGCATTGGAATTCAGTCAGTCATGAATTGGACTAATGTGCTCTCTTTGCTGTCCTGCAGGAGGTTCTGGACAGAGCCTCGGCGCTGTCTAGTGAGGGCGATGAGCTCATCCTGAAGTCCCACTATGCCGAGGATTCCATTCAGCCCAAATGCAGCGAGCTGAGAGCCGTCAGCGAGAGCCTGAGCTGCAACCTCAGTACCAAGAAGGACTACCTGCTGAAAGCCATGGAGCTGCACCATCGGCTGGAGAGGGTAAGAAAACACCTGAATCAGAGAACCTTCGGTCTGCTACCGCTCTATAGTTTCTCCCCTGTTTGTCTGTCCCGTCTAGGCATCTAAATGGGTCGACGAAGGCATCTATCTGCTGGCCTCTCAGCCAGTAGACAAGTGCCAGTCCCATGAGGGAGCCGAGCTGGCCTTGCAGGAGTTGGAGCGTTACCTAGACAACGCTGGTCAGAATCAACTGACTGACCTCGGCGCCATCTGGAAGGAGTACGAGGAAGTACTGAACCAGCAGTTCAGGGTTAGAAAACCAGCATTTAAACGTCACAGGAATTATAACAAATAGATGCAGTTATGGTAAACAATGTGACTCGATTGTCGTCATGTGTCTAACATCAGAGAGTGGTAAGGTCGCACTTTATGGGCTCACAGCTGCAATGCTGCTTTAGGCCTGAATGCTAACCAGCAGATGAAAACTACACCTGTCGAATGAAATGTTACTCAAACGGTATTGATGGCTTTTTTTGCGTGGCAGGAGCAAGTGGAAAAAGTTTACCAAAAGCAAGCGTCCATGCAGGAGATGTTTGACAAGCGGAAGATCAGCCTCAAGAAGCTAGCAGCCAAACAAACCAGGCCAGTGCAGCCAGTGGCTCCGAGACCAGAAGCCTTCATCAAATCACCGCTCAGCTCTCCTGGTGAGCCGTCACACTGCGTCAGTGTTGACTCTCTGAGTATGACCTCACTCTTCAGTGCTGAATTAACTATTTCATTTCTGTAAGAATTAAAAAGTGCATTTTTTAAAAATAATTAAAACTCCATTCTGGACTGTAATTTTCTAGTTTTTTTTGTACTTTTAAACCTTTATTTAAGCAGGAAAAAAAACCACAGATGTACAGATGTACACTAAATGATTAAAAATAGCAACTACACACATGCATGTAAGATGAATCAATCAACCAGTCAATGTGATACATAAATAGTATGTGAAGTAGTGCTGAAAACTGAATGAAAAGGTAAAAGGCATTGAGATCAAATAAAAATCTCAATAAAATTAAATAAATAAAATACATTCTGAAATGCAAAAAAAAAGTTAGAAACGTTCACAAAGAAATTACAAAATAAAAATATTGTTAAGAGACATTAATACTTTAACTAAAAAAACAAAACAATGGGTACATAAGTGTTCATACTCATGTTTAAATAGAAATTACAGCCTCCAGGCTTGGCAGACGTGTTTTTGTTCACTTTCCTCTTAGGATTAGTCAGGTTGGATAAGCAGCACTGGTAGATTTTCCCAGATATTTTAATTTGAATTTATGTCAGCAAAATAATCCACACAGCCTCCCAAGTTTAGTGAAATACAGCTTAGTAGCTTTTCTGATGTTTGTAGGCAGTGCTGAATTTTTAATGGTTTGACATTTTCAAATTTTTAAATAAGTGTGTAATAGCAACTGTATGTGTTGCACCACATCTTGCACCAAATTGTGTCATCCAATAAAATTTTCATTTTTAAAAACAGACTTTTTTGCACATTTATTTCTATAAATGTTAGCACTTTCTTTTTCTCACACAGCTCACAAAGCACAGCTGGAAAAAAATTCGGAGTCCAACCTCAGCTGTGAAAAGGTAAGCGACCCGGTGCTGCTTCTTCGCCTGCTGACGTGTGAAACGTTCCCACGTCTTCTGAACGCGCTTTGACCCGTTTCATCGCTTTTGCTTTCCAGAGAAACGGTCAACTGCAGAACGAAGACGGTGGCAGCAGACACGCGTCTCAGTCAGAGGAGGAGGAGAACCTGGCGGTGCTCCGGCGGTGAGAGTTCAGATCTTTCAACGTTAATCAAATTACGCAGCAGATGTCCTGCATGAAAAACCATTATCTCATTATCTGATATCAGTTCAGTCGCTTTCATTTGAGCTCTGTTTCCGCTTGTTTATCCTGCCTGCAGACATGTAATGAACGAGCTGCTGGAAACCGAGAGGGCCTATGTGGAGGAGCTACTCTGTGTGCTGCAGGTGTTTGTCTAAACCATGGGAAACTTCCTCGTTTTTTATTCTTGTGGGGGGGGGTTTGGTATGGTTTATTTATTTTGGTTGTGATTACAGGGTTATGCCTCTGAGATGGACAATCCAGCCATGTCTCAGCTCATCCCCACGCCTTTGCAGAACAAAAAGGAGGTTCTGTTTGGTAACATGCCAGAGATTTACCATTTTCACAAAAGGTAAATGAGCACGACCCGTCTGCAACACTATGTTATATTTTTACACTTGTGTCTTCTGTGTATTTAATAATTTAAAAACAAATGCTGTGCTGCAGAACCTTTCTGAGGGAGTTGGAGCTTTACACAGACTGCCCAGAGTTAGTGGGAAGATGCTTTTTGGAGAGGGTAAATTAAATCAAAAATTATCTGATTGCAGTAAGGAGCAATTTTCTTTTTTTTTTATCGTACACATTTAATTCTGTTTTTTTTATTATTATTATTATTATTTCCTCAGATGACTGACCTGCAGATCTACGAGAAGTACTGTCACAATAAACCTCGGTCTGAGAGCCTCTGGAGGCAGTGTTCAGACTGCGCCTTCTTCCAGGTACATTTAACCTCCTCCTGCTGTACAAACCAGTACCACTCATGAACCTTTTTGCATTTTTCCTGCCTTCAGGAATGTCAGAAGAAGCTTGAACATAAGCTGGGATTAGATTCATATCTGCTGAAGCCAGTTCAGAGAATAACCAAATATCAGCTGCTGCTGAAAGTAAGACTGTGTTTGTGTCTCTTTGGAAATAGACGCATGTATCTGTGTCGCAGCTCTGAGCTCATGTGTTTTTGACTGCAGGAAATGCTTAAGTACAGTAAGGGCTGCGACGGAGCGGATGACCTGCAGGAGGCGCTGTCCTCCATCTTGGGCATCCTCAAGGCTGTCAACGACTCCATGCACCTCATCGCCATCACAGGATTTGAGGTGAAATACTAAGAGAGGCTCTAGAAGTGACGTATGAAAAACTATTTTGAGTGGTTTTACATCTCTAGATGCTTTTAATCATGTAAAATTAGTTAACAGTGTGTTAAGCATTAAGTCACGGGTGTCCAGAGTTTTTGTAAAATGAGCCAAAATTGTCAAGAGTACACACTCACAGATTTTTATTTTGTTCTTTATTTGGAGGAATGAATGTGTAAATTATTGTAGATCCAAAACTTCATAAGAGTTTCACATGTTCTCCTTATTGAAGGAAAGGCAATAAGGAGATTTTCTCTATTCCCAGCAATGAAAACATGATTAAGGTTGTTCTTTATTTGGATAAAAGTATTAATAATTAAAAGCAGATTTGGGTGCACTAAAGTCTGCTAAAGTGTATAAGTGGATAGATGTGTTTGTATAATATGAAATGAAAGGAAAAGGCGAAAGCTTCATTATTAAAAGATGAATACTTTATTTTGTGTCTAACTTTTTTTGTGAGAAGCTTTTAAGTTGTGGGTCAGAGTTTTGTCTTAATTGGGGGAGGCTGGGGGAAGCCTCCATCTGCATCAATCTCTTGGTGGGACAAATTTGTTTCATTCAGGACACAAAATCAGACCAGGGTCTGCAAACGGCCCCCAAACCGCCCTTTGGTCACCCTTGAATTAAACGATTATCTCTAAGGATATTCTATGTACATCGTAGATCATTTGTGTCTTTCTTTATTTCTTTCTCAGGGTAATATGAGTGAACTAGGAAAGCTCCTCATGCAGGGCTCATTCAGCGTTTGGACTGAGCACAAAAAAGGTCACGCCAAAGTGAAAGACCTGGCTCGTTTCAAGCCCATGCAGAGACACCTGTTCCTCCACGAGAAGGCTCTGCTCTTCTGCAAGAGGAGGGAGGAGAATGGAGAGGGCTACGAGAAGGCTCCTTCATACAGCTTCAAACAGTCACTTAGTGTGAGTTGCTCCTCCAAATAGTACATATGTCTCGTCTGTTTCAGTCATTGGTTATTATAGGTTTATATGAACCTTCTAAACAGATGAATGCAGTGGGGTTCACTGAGAATGCAAAGGGAGACAACAAGAAGTTTGAAATCTGGTCCAACTCCAGAGAAGAGGTTTATATTGTTCAGGTGAATAAATGAATCCTTCGTTGAGATCTGCTTGCATGAAGCAGTTTCTAGTTGAATTCAATTTGTGGAGTTTTCTTTTGCAGGCACCTACTGCTGAAGTAAAAACCACATGGGTGAATGAGATCAGGAAGGTTCTCACAACCCAGCTGGAGGCCTGCAGAGGTGCAGAGAGAACGCTATTACGACATTCTATACATATTTGTTCAGAAACACAAGCACTCAAGCCTATAAAGCTCCTGACTGCTCTTTTCATGCCTTTGTTTTGTCTTTTAGAAGCCAGCCAGCAGAGGGCGCCAGACCAAGTGTTTCAGTTTCCTCCTGTGCCAACAGGAACAATGAGTCTCAGGTAAGTTCTGTTCCTCTCCATCGCCTTTATTCTCTTTCTTAATTTAATGCACACTAAATAAATGGACTGAAATGTTCAGTTTCTCCAGCAGATTTTTATATTTATGCGGCTTTGTATTACTGGGTCTAGTTTGCTCAATCTCTGAAAGCTTTTCTGGTATTTCGAAGCTTCTTTCAGACTTTTCTTAATAAATTACGGTGGTTCTTTCAAGAAATCAAATTTACTTCAACAAGATCAGCTTACATGTAGTGTGTAACATCTGATTCTGAACATACATGTATAATCTAAACGACTCCTTCTATATGTATTTAAAGTTCCCTAAGGCAATTTCCTTTCAGAAAAATATATGACAGAGATAATAGTGGATTTTTTTCCTTTAGCTTAATGTTGCCAAACAAATATTTCTAATGAGCTTCAAAGGTCAACTCGGAGACTTTTCTTCTTTCTACCTTCAGTCCTTTTAAGACGAGTCAGAAGGTTAAAAAGGGGGAGGAGAAGAAGGCTGAGCCATGCAGCCCTGATGTCATCTCTACTTGTTCACCAAAGCTCACAGTGAAAGGTGAGTCAGGAAACCAAAAAAATACAATTCCTGTTTAAAATATCCTGTCCTAAAAGAGCTGCATTTGGATTGCATGTATTATACAAACTAAGTATTTGTCTTCCTTTTAATGTCCTTTTTCTGACTGATTCCTGTTATAACTACTTGTTTTCCAATAATTTCTTCCCGCTACGATGATTTTCTCCCTTTCTCAACTTACCGTCTTCCTTCCTTCCCTCCTTCTGGTTTTCCCTCTTGTTGATTTTTCCTCGGGGGGTCAGATGAAGCAGTGACAAGCCCGACCTCAGACAGAGCTGCCGTGGCTAAAAAGCGTTTTACTTTACAGGGCTTCAGTAACCTCAAAGCTCAGAAAGGTAACTTCCAGCCCATTTTCAACAATCATATGAGATCAATGCAAAACAACGATATTACTTTTGGTTAAATCCAAAACTAATTGGTTGATGAAAACATGTTTGTGATCATCTTAAAAGTCCTGACGGTTTGTGAGCCTCTTATAGGCAAATAGTCCTCAACATGAGTCACCAAAGCCGCCTTTTCACTGGAATAAGACCAAGACTTCTGGCACCACAGCTGCAATGTGCATTGGGTTCTGCTGCACATTCCTACAAGAAGGCTTACTTACTAAGTATTTAAACAAATCATCCATCAGCGTTTTCATTACCCGAACTATCTGGTTCACAACAGGTGAAAGGTGCTCACACTTCCAAATTGCACACATTTACAGGTTTTTGAGAGTCTGAGGGAAGTTAAGACTCCTATTGGCAAAATGTCACATGTTGATGTTAAAGAGCTTCCCTTTTATCATATTTACTGGTAGGAGAAAGAGAAAAATACATGAGCTGTAGCTTATTGGGTTATTAAAATAATTTCTGCTGATAAGATGATGGGATTACTGATGGTGTTTCTTCCTCCTCGGAGGGGCTGACACTGATGTAGGAGGTGCAGAAACCTCACAAATTACACTAACATTAAATGAAGGTTTTCCAAATTTGACATCATCCAGTGACCTTCGAACTTGAAGGATCTGGACATCACCTGGCGGTCTTGATCCAGTGTGAAGGCGGTCTAAGAGACACTTTTGATTCTTTTGTGGACTAATTAAGCAAAAGAGAAAATTCTCATCACAGATACCTGTTAAAAGTGCGTTTCTGTCCGCAGAGCCCACAAGCACTGGTGACAAATGTTATACATTCCCCATGATAATCTGCCCATCTTCAGGTATCGAGCAGCTCTAGACCCATTTCCTCTCCTTTAGCCGCAATGCCTTTTTCACAGCAGATAGTTTCACCTGATAAGTAAAGCAATTTAATGCTCATTAATGTACAGTACAGTTAATGTACTACCTTATATCCTCTATGAAAAAGGTATGTGTAGATGAAAAGCCTGTTTGTGCAAATCTGAGCCTCTGCTTTCCTCAGTAAAGGGGATTTTTTTTGTTTGTTTTACCTTTACCTGCCTGTTTTTATGTTCTCTTTAGGTTGGATTAGAGTTATGCTGTTTGCTGTCCTACCTTGCAATGAATAATATTTCGCTGCTGATCTCTTTCATGCCTCACTATCTGTGTGGGTTTTTTTTCTCCATTTGCTTGACGGTAGGATCCCCCACCAGCCCAGACCACAACACCAAACGGCAGAGTGATCCCACTCCATTTGGCTTCAAAGGTACTCTGTTCTTCTTCTCTTCTTGGCCTATGCCGGTCGATGCTTTAGGAAGGCCATGGTTTAAAGCTACGTACAGCTGACTCAGGCTGCGTGACCAGCTTTACCTCGTGTCCCTCAGGTCCTCCTCCCCTCCACCTGACCAGGGCCAGGTGGTTCAGCACCTCTAGTCTCTTACAGACAAAGTGGAGAGGTATTCTAGCACTGGCTTGCTCACGCTGGTTGTGTCTTGGCCCTCTCTTTCACCTTCACATGGAGCCTTTCTTTCCTTTTAGACTTAGAAAAAAAAAAACACGTGATGGGAATGGTTGCTTGACACTTTTTCCCCATTGTTTGACTTTTAAACATGCATGCCCAGCATCTGGAGTTAACAGACTTTTTTTGGTTGTAGCTGTGGATATGATGAAATCGTAGTTGGATTACTGGGTTTAGCGCCGTTTTTCTTTTCCGATGGAAGATCACAGATGTAGGACAGCAGCTTCAGCTTTCGATCTAAAAGAGATGTTTGCGTCTTTCTGATCAGGATGGAATAAGACCTCCCTGTCTCTGGACGAACACGACGGCTACTCCAGCGCCGAGGAGCCTCTTAACTCTGATCCAGAAGAAGAAAACCACAAGAAGTTGGTGGGTCACTCTTTGTGGATCATCTCAGCCATTTAATATTTTTGCTTTTTTTTTGTTATTCTTCAATGAATGGTTATTTTTTTAACCATTCATTGAAATATTCCTCCTGTTGTATCCAATTACTCTTGAGCTCATGAGTGTTGCTGATTTTTTTAAATTTTTTATCTGTCTCTTGTGTTTAACTGTGATCAGTGTGCTGGGAAATACACCGTAATGGCAGACTACGAGAACGGAGCTGCAGAGGAGCTTTTAGTGAAGAGTGGAGACATGGTGCAGCTGGTGAAGGAGGGGGACGACGGACAGTGGTGAGAGCACACCATTTCTAGTCTGTGTGAGATAGCAGAATATTCAGCACTTAATAACGCATACGTTGAGAAACATCTTATGTTTTAAGCACTTTGAGGTTAAACAATCTATAAATGAACAGAGTTGGCTCAGGTTCGGTTGACTGCTGCAGTAGTTAAGTTTAAAAGAAGATTATTTACAGAGGAAACTGAACATTTTGATTGTGCAAGAGCTCATTTAAAACATAGATATAAAATGTTGGGTGTTCTGACCATTTGTGAACAAATCAAAGATCTCACAAATTTGAGTAAAAATGTCATTTATTTTAGTGATTTTCATTAAAAAGTTACAATTACACACAGACAGATGATTTTTTAATTTTCTTTACAGCCAATAAAATCAGCACAACTGATTCCCAAACTTTACACAGAGAATAAAAGCTGTAGATGCTTCAATGGTTGTTTTTCACAGGTTTGTACGCAACCTGAGCACATCCAAGGAGGTCTGGATGGCTGCTGCTAATCTCATGACCCTCATGGAGAAGTCCAAGTCTTGTCAGTCTCTCAGCAGCTCAGGTATTTAAACACACTTTGCCACCTAAAAGCCAATCAGCCAATCTGCTCCTTCGGAGAGCGCTCTTCAGGTTTTTATTGTGTTTCCAACAGAAGGCAGTGGGAACCTCAGCACATCCTCCAGCTGCAGCGAGACCTAAGCAAACTCATCAGACGTCAAACCCTGAACTCCTCTGCGCTTCTCCGGTCAAGGAACTGCCCTCCGGAGAAGGGCACATGGCTGCATCTGTGCTGTAATGCCGACATCAGTACTCCTGGATTTTGCACAAAAAGTTGTATGTTTGTCATTGTTTTTATTGAACCCGTACGCCATGTGGTCTCATAACGTTGTTACCATTATGCTGTTGAGGTGTAAACATTAGAGAAATAACTCCACTGTGTAGTAAAGTGATCTGGCAACAGACATTTTTCTGATCAGTTTTAGATGTATGAGTGGACCAGCAGGACTGAGATCTGTTAATGCATCTTTTTATCACTTCACAAGCAAGGAAAAGTTACAAAAAAAACATTTCTTCATGTTCATCAGCTCTAATGGATGGTTTTAAAGAGGGGGGAGGGATGCATTCATGCAGCTTGTTTAGGTTGTGTGTTTCCATTTTGTCAGCTCAGTATTTATTTAAATATAACACACACCCATTTGTATTCATGAATTCTCCTGTATTGCCACCTGTCTGCTGTTTGTTTAGTGTCAGCCTGTCTGTAGAAACCGGTTCAAATGTCCAAACTTTGTGGATGTTCTTCTATTTGTGAATTTCATTAATGCAACAAATGTTTCTCAGTGTAAAAACCCAGAGACCACTGTACTAACTAATTCCCTGTGCAGGGGGTCATTTTCTGAATGTAGATAATATGTAATAATAACTGTCTGTCATGAGATATTTGTTAATGAAATTGCTATATTGTACACTAAGTATGGTGACGTCACTACCTGGTGACTTGTCTAATTTTTTTACATAAACAAATTGTTACAAACCAGTGATTGTGTTTTTTATTTTTTTATCCAAAGCAGCAGAATCCCTGGAAATGAAACCGAAAGCGTCCTGCACTGGGTTGCCACATCTTTGTTTTAAACGTAAATTAGCTATTGACAATAATTCACAGTAACTGTTTTCACTATGGAGAGAAAGAGAGACCTATTTCTAAAAAACTCAAGGTAGAAAGAGTAAATACAGTGACATGTTGAACCCTTTTGTCAAGACAGTTATAATGTTAATGTATAAAATAAAATGCAATTAAAAAGGTACTAAAAAGCATGTTTAGGTAACTTGCAAATGAATAAAGCACCTGTGATCTGACAACAGACTGCACGAATATGTACGACGACTTATCAATTTAATTAGATTAATGTTAGGCGTCAAAGTTTGGAGAAGGTTTAGGCGTTATGAAGGAGACTTGCAACGTTGAAAAATACCTGGTGTGATACAGGAGGAAAACAGGACACGTAATCCTTCATTAAAGGTTTTCTGACTGCAATAATTAAACGCTTTCTGACATTGTCCCAATGTTTGATTTAAGAAACACAAAACACTGACCTGAATTTCTATTTTTAACCATTTGTTAGCTATAAAATTATTAATCATTTTGTCCTCTAAATCAAAGCATACTTTTATATTTTAAGCTCAGTTTATTTTAAGTTTAACATTTATGGCAACATTAGTTTCGTCTTTTTTCTTTTATTCATTTATTTTGGTTTACTTTCTGTTACAAGTTTTAAAATATATGATTCTTCTGAAGATTACAATAGAACACAATTAGAGTTTGAGGCTTATTATTTAAACAATTGATTGACGTTCACGTTTCACTGCGCAATGTTCTCGCGAGGACTGGGGAACTGTACGGGGGCTTGTTTGGAAAACCTGGCAACCCCGGAGGGAAGTCTTGTGTGTTTTGAATAACTTACGAAAGAGAAGTGGGGCTCGTCCGAGTGGAAGTGGTTGTCTGCTTGGGGTTTATTTGGATAATCTGAGTAGCGTGGAGACAATGAACCACAGCCGCAAGTGCGTCCTCTGTCACGGGTTCGACGAGACGGAGATAACCGGAGCTTTATCGAAGAAAGAGCAGGTCACAGCCCACCAGAACTGCCTGGTAAATAAAACCCTGAAGACCGCAGGAAGTAGAGAGGGTTTAAAAAAAAAAAAAAAAAAAATGGCGGTAAAAATGATTTGATTACAGTGAGAGTCAGTGGATAAAAGTAGCGCAGCTTATTGCTGTATTTTTAAAATAAACATGCATTTTGTATGAAATTTTATACATTGTAATAAAAAATGCAAATAAGGCATGAAAGTAAGAGACTGACTGGTGGGGCGGTGTGACTGCAGCAGAGATTTATCCATGATTTTTAGAATTGATCAAGAAATCAATTAGTAATTCACAGAGGTAGAAAAGCCAAAAATTGTAGTCAGCCAAGAAATTACTCAAGTGAAAGCCATCAGGCAGACAAAAACATCAAATTCTGGTCTTCTAAAGAGTAAAATTAATACACTTGTACTCAGAATAATTACAAAATATCCAATTGAGGCACAAGAAAAACTTACCCATCTTTTTTTTCTATATAAAACTTATCAAGCTAATGCAGTTGGTAATATATTTGTGTGTTAGAAAAGGGTAAAGGGCTTCCAGTGATAATAAATGTTTGACTCTATTTTATTGATCTACAAGTGGCCATGTAGGCATAGAAAAAGACATTAGAATAATAAAACCTTTGTACAAACAATAATTTTCACTTTAACACACAGCCCACTGTGGGTGAGTGTCTGTGCCTGGTGTGTTTTTGGCAAAAACAAAAAAAAACATGTTTTCATATTCATTCAGTAAAGTTAGTATCCAGCAATTTTACTCAAGATTAGAGGTACTTCTTAATAATATTAATCAAGTAAAAGTAAAATATACAGCGTAGTAAAATTTAAACGTAATTTTTTTTCAAAAAGTTAGACAAGTAAACTTAGCAAAGTAAGTGACTTGGGAGTCCCAAATACAGCACACAGTAAGTATTTCTTGTGACTTGAGAGGTGAGTCAGGTTGTCATCCCATCAGTTAAACTAATAAATACATGAAATATTCCCTGTACATTGTATTCCTTAACAATATAAATTTTAAGTAAAGTGCGTCAGCCGATATAATATACGACTATTTAAGGAGCAAGTAATGCTAATAGGTTAACCGTGAATAAAAACATACTTTGACGTTTGTGGATGCAATGTGAGAAAGCTCATGAATACCTGTCCAATATAATAACCCTTAAATAAGCTACGTCTTATCTTAATCTCAGGAACTTGTTTTGTTTGTTTTCCAGCTCTTTTCGTCTGGCATTTTTTGCACCGACACGCCGCAGTTCGACGACCTGTTTGGCTTCTCTGTTGAACACGTGCTGAAGGAGGTGAAACGAGGAAGCAAACTGGTGAGGACCGTCCGATGTGAACAGATTCCTCCTGTTTGCTGGCGTCTCTTTTACTTCATCCTCTCTGTCTTAGGTGTGTAAACGCTGCAAGAGGAAGGGGGCCACAGCGGGGTGTGAGGTGAGGCGCTGTAAGGAGAACTTCCACTACCCGTGTGCCATGGAAGCGGGAGCCGAGACGTTTGAGGATAATGACAATGGGAAATTTGGGTAAGTTTGGTACGAGGAAAATAGAATCACATTCTAGAGAAACGTCTTTTTTTTTTTTTTTTGACTTTATCGTTGTTCGACAGGCTGTACTGCCGAATGCACAGTGATCCAGGTAAGTGTTTAGATCTGCATGTTTTTATGCTTTTGTTCTTCCAATAAATAGGTCGGAAGCAATTAATCGAATTAATCACTAATTTGGTAATCGATTAGTTGACAATAGTTGAATAAAGCAAAATGGAAATTTGCTCATTAAAGACACTCAGAGCAGTAACTAAGCCAAATCTATATAAAAATCTTTTATAAATTCTGCACATAAGAGAAAAAATCCTTTGTCTGTAAATAAGGTCACTGACAGTTTTAGCTTCACTTGGTTCAAATTCTGTAAAAAGAAATTTCTTATTAAGCGATCCACTTATTAATATGGATGTTTGAGGTATGTTTTTAGCTGCAGATGCATCCTTTGCTATAAATGATCAAGCATTCACTAAAAGGAATGCTGTTATTGCATTGGAATATTTATTTTCTTATTTAAAAAAAGGAATTGATTATTAATCTGCGTCTTTTGATCCATTTTTTCATTTTGTATGAAACGACTTAAGATGTTATGGAAAATCTGCAGAATGTGCCAAATTTTCTCATCCGATTAATCATCACAATAATCGATTACTAAAATGATTGTTACTTTTAACATTTGATTTATTGAACTCTTCCTTTTTCCAGAAAATCGCAAACCCAAAACGCCCCGACCCAAGAACCCCAATAAAGCCGGATCATCAAAGGTTTGTATTCACCTTTATTAACGGGACACATTTGTGACTCATATTAAAGGATATGTAAAGAATATTAAAGGTAAATTTCCCTAAATTATCTCCTATTGTAAATCAATGCAAATCCTTTTTTAGAGTTCTATCCCTTATATAAAATTACGATACCCATGTTCTGTTCTTATGAGACTTATTGCCTCACCTGTGAGAGGAAAGAAGGAAATATCAGCTTGGACAGTTTATCCAACACAATTGTTATGTGAGTATCTCACAATCATCCGCTCTTTTATCTCCACTTCCATTATTACTGTTCACATCAACTTAGAGGTTTGTGTTTTTTAAGGATGCTCTGTGCCCAACATGCTCCCTCATCACTGCAGACGAAAGCCGACGGTAAGAGCTGCTCAAGCACTTCATGCTCTCTTGTTTTGTTTTTAGTTTCATGCATTTTTAGTTACATTTTTTAAACCTTTTTGCAGGAGATCCTTCAGCTGCCATGTGGTCGTCCTCATGCAGTGACTCATCAAGTATATCACTTACCAAGGTTTTTATACATTTTTACTTTTTTTTTGTTTGTTTGTTTTTATTCGCATTGATTTCTTACCGACCTGACTTTTGACTGTGGTTGTTTGTTTTTTTTCCTTTTTAGAGACAGCTGAGTTTTGATGAACAGTAAGTAACAATCCATGCTCAAATCAGATTTTTGAAATTGAATTTATTTTTATCAAGTTTTCCCGCCTCATTATATATGTGAAACAACACTGTTGGGAAAAATTGTCCTAATGAAATGTCTTTTATTTACTTTAAAAGAAATTAGACTTTTTTATGATGCCAGAAACGCCTCTGGGAAGTTATAGTGATGCAAATAAAGCATCAAATGGTCACGTGATTTAAAAAACGGACATAATCCCCCCAAAAAATGTGTATTAAAACCGTGATGAAGATACAAATTGAACAAGTGAAACATCTACATCAACAACATCATCAAATGTCCTAAAGCTTAAAAACTCATATTAGTTATTTAAAGAACGGTGGATTATGTGGTGGTAAATGTTATTTAGTCTGAGAAAACCATTTTGTAAATCATTGTTTGTGAACATGGTTTGTCGCCACAAACCATGTAAAGAGGAAAAAACAAGAACATAAAACATCTCATCATTTAAGACGGACTGAAGTAAAGTCGAAAGCAAAGACTTTTGCTATTTGCAGGATTCAATGGCATTTGGCAAATATTATTGGGGTGTAAGTATTATTTTGAACCTGTTTAAATTAGAAAACAGTTACACTAAACAGAAACTTTAGCTCCATTTCCTGCTTTTTAGATCATTTAGAATGTTTGCTCTTAAATTGATTCCATCCTGAAATAATAATAAAAAAAAGAATAGTACAAATGCATCTTTAGGACAAAAACAAATGGATTCTGAAACGTATGTTTTAACGCCACGGTGGTGGCAGCAACAAGCTGTGGGACTGTTTTCCCACCAACGGACATTATTATTATTTTAATGTCAGCAATTAGGCGATTAGATTTCAAACTCGGATGCAGGCTGGATTCAGGATGAATAGAGTAGCCTAACTCATAGTTTCTATAATAGCCCCAAAAGTAAAAATTAATCAGTAATATTTCTTCTTTGAATCGTTCTTTCGAGTGAGTTAGTGGAAGCTACGATGATACCTTTGACCTCTTCCTCACAGGGAAGAAGACGGTGTGTCCAGAAGGAAATCAGTAAAAAGGAGCAGGATGCTGTCCGATGATTCTTCAAACACAGGTTAAAACTCTTCCAGTTATAAAATACAAACTATTGTTGTTGTTTTTTTGTATTTACAGTTTCCTTGTTTCCTGCAGATGAGGAGGGACTTATGGCGCCTTTAGAGTCAGACTTTGAGGAAAGTGCGACCTTTGTGCAGGAGCATGAAGTAGGCTGGATGTTTTTTTGTTTTTGTTTTTTTTCCCCCCACTTCTTTGGGGATGTGATTACTAGAGCCTGAAGATGATTTAATAATCTCATGTTTTGTGCCTTTCAGTCAGCTCTCCCTCCACTCATCAGGTACCACATCATGCATTTTTACTTTCTGACTGTACATTAATGTGTATAAAATTAAACAAAAATTCTGAAAAATTAATATTTTTTTCCATAAATGTAAATTATTATGCACAACTGTTCCTGATGTTCTCCTCTCACAGCAGGGAGTCAGAAAAACCTTCATGTTCCTCAGCAGGTGAGCCCTCCCAGCAGTTTTACCAGAAATATAATCAAAATTTTACGTTTTTTTCTAATCTCTGTCCGTTTTTTCAGGGCTTCAGGTAGAGAATATGAATTTAGACTTCAATAACAACAACGACGACGACACAGTCATACACTCTGTGAGTTCTCAATCAAGCCTTCAATGCAATTTTTAGTTTGGCAGCTTCAAGATTCGATTTATGTAAGTTCTCTGATTCAGCATCAACAAAACATGATGGTGTTGTGATGCAACGTGTGTCGTTTCCTCTCAAGGATGCGGAGTCCGAGAGTTTGCTGTCCCCGGTGGCGGACGGCGCCGCGTTTTACCCGGATCCCGCGCCTCGATCCGTAACTGATGAGCATCTGCAGGTTCCGCTGATGGAGAAAGCGGTGCAGACAATAAAAAGAGAAAATCGAGGTAGGAGCTCCGTAATTTGGTGTTTCCTACTACGTCCTCTTGGCGACATGCAGATTTAAAGCTACTAGAGTAGAGAATCCGAGCAGTTCTGTTGGATGGACAACATGCAGCGCTTCAGTTGCTGATAGATTATTTTAGATTTGTGAAAAAAAAATGCTCTAATTATGTCGAAGTAGCACATGAGAAAATTAGAAAATGTGTCTCGTTGTCTTACATGTGTCATGGAAGAAATTACTTTAACCAGAGTCTGGATGAGAAGAAATAAGAACTCTATTAAAACCTTGCAAGATGAGAACAGAAACAGAGTCAAGGGAGTCTGTCAGTCTGCTCTGACTTACAGTGGATCTGGCTTCATTTTATAGGTTCTGGTCAGAGAATTGAGACTTGATTGGACTACAGCTGTGAATCCCTGATTGTTATGTGACAGGGATTCTGTGGAGCCCAACACAGATGGTCTTGCAATTTGTCTATTGTTAAGGAAACAATAGAGGGGCTTTGGGGTTGTTTTTGATGCTAAAGAGGGCAGTTAAGTTCTAGGTTGGAGAAATAATACTAAATAGTCTCCAGGATCAAGGACCTTCTGCTGTTACACGACACTGCTGAGGTTTTAAGAGCGGCTTGACCGATCTCATGATGAGACTATGCAGATGACCTGAAGCAGAAGAGGGGTGAGGAGCACATAAGATTTTCCATTACACGTGTTGATTAGTAAACAGTTTGTCCATTCATCCATGTGAGCTTCATTAGACTCCACATATTCATGTTTGCAACATGGATTCAGTTTGAACCTTGTTACCAGAATGGAGCAGGATCACCCACCGTTTGCTGTGAAATGATTAATCGCGATCAATCGATTATTTAAAGCAGGGGTCCCCAAACTTTTTCCTGTGAGGGCCACATAACTTTTCCCTTCTCTGATGGGGGGCCGGGGTCAGTTTGTA
>CAEFZX010009773.1:0-26192 GCA_903066825.1 Alfaro cultratus | reverse complement strand
AGAACTGTGGAACAGGTCTGAGAAAACTCTGTCTGTGAGCTACATTCAAGAGAGAGATTCCTTTGTGGTGTCATAGACTGATGACATCACTGCTGATGTCATTGATACCATTGAAACTGAACATTCTATTGTAGCCTGATGTAAAACCATTTTGCTAGACAATGTCAAACATTGAAAAGTTTTCATTTTTGTTATCAAACATTATGAAGCCAAAAACAAAAGTCGAAGGACTATTAATTATTTCTCAAGTCCTTATAAATTAAGCATCACATCCCTTTATGAATAAACCTAAAGATGAAGCAAACAAAATGGAAGGATGTACAAGATCCATTATTTTGCAACTAAACAAATCGTCAAAGCAAACGTCATTTGACAACAAAATGAAGTTCTAATGTTCATGATATTGCGTTTTGCACAAACAGACTGTAAAGGATACCCAGATGTAATTACAGATGAGCATTGTTGGTTCTGAGGACAGTGCTTAATCATAATGAGGTTTCACAATTACCACAAAAAACCCCAAAATAAACAAAAAACAAAAAATCACAGCCCATGTATCATTGATGAAAAGGTACGGGGGGAGAAAAAAGTAAAAAAATGTGTTGCATGAATGATGCATTAGCTTGTGTACCAACTTCTCAATGACTAATTAGGCTGCTGCTCATAGAGAGACCAGGAATGCGTACCACTCCTCCTTCAGCTGGTGGTTGTAGGAGTTCTTCCTCTGAGTGGTTACCTTTCAGACAAAGCAAATATTTTTGGCATTCATTTCTATCTTTTTAGCGGCTGTCAGTGAACGGACGAGTCTAATTAGTAGGAAGCAGAGATCAGACATCTAAATTATGTAAAAGTTACACCGAGGCACTCAGAACAGCCAGGGTGCATGCTTGCTGCTCACTTCAGCTGCCTTGCAAATAAGTCTGCTTCTATAAGAAGCCATAAAGCATAATAATATGCTAATAAAGAGAGGCGTATAGAAAAGGATTTTTTCTTTTTTTGGAAGTGGGGGGAGGGGTGAATGAGTACCGATTAACCTTTATTTTCTGATTCATTCTCTGAACGTTAATGTCTCCATGTGGAAAATAACAGTCAACGACAGGACCTTGGTCTTTTTCAATAAAACGATTACCCGAAAGAATAAGCATGAGCTTTCAGGAACATTGACAGGAAGTTTGTAGCTAATTAACTAGAATACTGCTAATTTGCATTTATACACTGAAGTATAAATGTAGGACTGGGGGGGAGGGGATCCATTCACATCTTAAATAAGACAGATATAAAAAAAAAGAAAGAAAAAAAAAAAGCGTGTTTTCAATGTGGAAAGCTTACTCATCCGTAGCAACTCCCTCCACCGATTCCAGTCAAGCATGGACTTCCTTAATAACACTGTCAGAAATGAACATGATAAGAACTAAAAAGGATTTGTTGTGCCTGACTTGACAGTTTGAATTGGGTGGTTGTGTTTGTGTAACCCTCCAGACGTACCTGACTGCTTGATGAATTTATTAAAAGCGCGGCGATATTCCTTGTAGCTAAATAAAACATGGCCAACTCTGAATTCTTCTTATTTGGAGGAGTCAGACAAAGAACCAAAGAAGAAAAAAAATAAATCTCATGACTTTAGAGGATCAATTCAAATAAATATCCAAATGATCATTTTAATGTATAAAATAATTACAATCTGAAACATTCTGGAATAAGTCTTAATGAGGTGGACAATGATAGATATTTTGCTGGTGAGTAAGATGCAAAATGCTAAATCTCTAGTCTGTAAATCCCAGGTGTATTCTGAAATCTACCTTTCACAATAATCAAACCTCTAAAAGTCAAGATTTTTATTTTGCAAATCTTTTTACAGACTTTAGTTTGAAAGACTAACAGATTCACATTTTATATGCCTAACTTTTATTTCATTGGTACCATAGAGCTTCAGGGCAATACTAATAAATAAAAACAAAAAATTACAAGAATAAAGTCATAACAATTTGAGAATAAAGTCATGCTATTACGATAATTATTTATGCTAATTTTCTATAAGACTATTGGGCAGCTATCAGAAGGAGGTGGAGTCATTTTGGTTTGATCAGGGATATAATGACTTCGTAAACATTATCTGAAACATACACACGCACACACACACACGCACACACACACACACACACGCACACACACAAACGGATGAAAATCAGAACCTTGAAAATGTGGAGCAAATAATTTAAGATCAGATTTAAATATCATGCAATTTGAAATTTAGTATGGATATTTAAATCTATAAACTATTAAAATGACTTAACTTCTGCAAAAAGAACTGCTAATGGGAAAATTTGACCAATTGCCATGAGTTCACTGTTCATTTATTCATTTAGCAACATAAGCAAAACTGTTGTTCAGGCAGTGAAACAGCCAATAACTTCTAATGAAGTTTCTTGTATGTAATTTCACATAGACTGCTTGTCTTTTCTCATTGATTCATTTATATTGTCAACTCTCTGGTAATACAGTAATGGTTATAAACAAATGTGCTGTCATTTCTGCAGAACTATGTTTAGATTTTGAAATCAGTTGGAATTTGTGGAAACATAAAAATCCTATCTAAACGTCATTTAAAGTGTAATTCAGTTGTGGCACCTCATTGCAATTATTCCATAAAAACTGCTTCAATCTACATCTGTTGTTTTACCTTTCTTTAAAATTCTTAGTTGGTCCGTTATCATTTGTAACCAAAGTTATTAAGGGCCATTGTCAGAGGTCCAACGAGCCAATTGTGACTCCAGAGCCACAGGTTTCAGACCCTTCAGTTGAAATTTAAAAGAAGAAAATAATAGGAGTAGGTCCGTCTGAAGGTATGGAACAGCAGCAACAGTCAAATGATGCTCCACTGCAGTTCTGGAATGTGTAACAGAAGCTTTTTAATGATCTTTAAGTACAAACTAAATGCTTAATTACATTTTTGCAAAATGCATGAAGTGAAAACTGGCAAAACGTATCAGAAACAACAGGAAAACAACAACAAAAATCATATTTTACAAGTCACTCATAAAGCAAAGAGAAACAAGTGGTGTACACCAGCTGTTGGCTCAAACCCAGTACAGGATATTAAATAGTTAAAGTTCAAGTGTTTATTATTCTGGAGGCGCAGAAGCGAGGAGCAGCTGCGGCAGACGACGAGAGAAAAAGGAAGAAAAAAAAAGGGGGAGAGATTTTCTCCCTCGATATATGTAATGGACTGAGATTTCACAGAAACGACACTTTCAGAGATATATGAGCAATGGGAAAAAAAACACCACTAATGCCACTCAAAAAGAAACATTTAGCAGCAGAGAGAATGCTGCGTGGTTCTAAATGGACCATTTAAATAATGATAGGAGGTGGGCTACATCCAAGACAAACACGAGCCCACTCAGATCATCTTGACCCTCTCTGGCGATGTCTGTCTAATATTCTGAGTACTTTCTGAAGCATTATTTTTACGTTGCCGCTCCTGGCAGAGTGCAACTGGATTTTGTTCTTTAGATCAGCCACTTCTCAGTTGCTTTGAGTGGAATACGAATCCGCAGCATGTGTGTCGAATTCAGTGTGTGTCATCGGTCATCAGTATGCCGTTTCAACTGTAATTAGAGTTTGCTAACCAGACTGCTAAAATGTGTTAAATTAGGATGTTAACATATTCATGCTCTCACCCTGCCAGTAAAGTATGCCCAAGAGCTCTGTTTATACCAGAAATCATTGCATGTTTTATGGCATTGCTGGTTTGAAAATAGCATTCCTTCAAGTGGAGTGTATCTTTGGGTGCTTCTGCTGCGTTTAGAGTGAGGGTCACCAACAAGTTGATCTTTGTGTCGATCAGAGTAGGTCCCAAAAGATTGAAGGAATTTAATATGTTATTTTAGCCCATCAGATATTCCAGACCTGCTTAGACCTTTTTTTTTGTGTTGTAGTTTGGCCTCCGTCCAGAAGAGGGCGCTGCTCTCCTTAAGCAGAGCCAATTGATAAAGAAATAAAGATGGCGGAGGTATCCCAGAACAGGAAACTGACACAGTCCAAACGGAGTCCTTTGTGGGATGAAAAATGAACCTCATGGGGTTCCGTCTTGAAATGTCTCGTGATGTTTGATTGGGTCTCCGTACTGATGTACAAGAAAAGCTACAGGAAGTCAGAACATGGCAGACAGTGTTTCGGAAGAAGCTGAAAAGCTACCACTTTCATTTGACATGCGTTTTAATTCATTTTTTCAATGACAGACCAGTCTACCTGCTAAAAAGGCAACTGCACATCTGCTGAGCTCATTATGTTCACTAAGTCTCAGTGAAGCACAGGTAGAAGTGTTGTTAAAAGGTTAATAGAGGAGCAATGTGATGACTTTCTGCAGGCGGAGTTTTAAACAGAGCAAAGGTTTTTAAAGAGACAGGAACCCAATTTCAAGGTGTTAAAGTCAAATTTCTTTTAAGTCATGTTAAATATGTATATATACATTTTTTTATAGCAACTGAAGGTTAGATAGTACTTGATTGTCCTATAAAATTGCATTATGTTCCCGGAAAGCACGTAATATTTCCTCTTTAAGCTCTCCGGTTTACTTTGGTCTCTATTAGCTCTGTCCATTAAAATTTATTTTAAGTTTCCTTTGTTCATCTTTTATTAAAGTCATTTTTTCATCCACCATTTTTCTGCACTTATGTCCTCCTCAATACCAATCATAACTGGGAGACTGTCACACTTCCTGAACTTAGAAACCCTGGCAGAGAATGTAAGCGATGCTAATATTGAGCAGTTGTGTGTTTATGTGGATATAGCAGCTGCATGATTTGACAGGCATTTTCAGGATGTTTTTCATGGAGGACATTGTCAACGTTATTGCAAATCTTTTTTTTTTTTTTCCCCATTGAATTTAAACTATATACAAAAATAATGTAGGATGCCCTCTTTTCACCTAATATGGAAGTAATTGAGCCGCTAAATGACACTGAACTGCAGTTCACTTGTGGGAAGTTGTGAAGCAGAGAAAAAGAAAACCCCTCCTCTCATCTTGTGGAGTGAAAGTGAAGGGATTTCTCGGCTCCACACATCTCCGTGAGATGGCCTTCTCACAAATGGGAATAATCAAAGCACAGTACCGGACACGGCTTACTGGAAGACAGTGTGACTGTGTGAGACTGGGACTAACTGCAGAGCTACGGTGCAATCAGGGCCATCACATTGACTTCGGACGGAGTACAGTGTTAGGTGGAATGCTGTGTGTTAGAGCTCCTATTCTGCACTTTGCCGATTAAGTAGGTGGGGAAATATCCGAACTCTTTCCCCACTAGAATAGAGTGAAATACACTTTGATTTCAGCTCCACTGACTGACTTGAAGAGATTGTTACATATTGTGTTCGTATTGTCCCTTGACAAAGCATACATACTTTAATTGGATGTGATGTGACCAAGGCTGTCGCAATAAATCAATTAACAGCATGACTTATTAAAATGAGCTCGATAATTTCCATTCTGATGACTTATCTTTTTTGAAGGGCAATTTTGCTTACTGAGAACTAATAATCCTTTTTATTTATGGTTTCGGTTGGGTGGTGTTTTTACTTTCTTTTCATTTATTGCTTTTGGTTATGTTTTATTTTGGACATGTAAAATGTCTTCCAGTTCTGGTATCAAGTGTTATGTACAAAATGAAAGTTTTATTAGTCTTTGAGAAGGCGAACTTGCATCATTATGCCATTATCAATACATTATTTGAAAACAGTCTCAAAACGGCAATATTATTGTTTATCGCGATAATTCCCGGGACAGTTTATCGTCCAGCAAACTTTATCGTGACAGGCCTTGATGCGGCATACCTACACAGTGGTGTATAGTTATAAAGTTGAAGGAAGATAAAACACAGTTTTCAAGATTTTTGCAAGATTTTTGCAAGATTTTTGAAAAGTGTGGGGTGAATTTGTATTCAGTGCACATGTTTAAATACTTGGTCAAATGACCGCTCACAGCCCTTTGACTTGCTCTATTACATAAAATCACAACAGATCTGTTGAAATTTGTGAGTGTAATCTTATAGAACGTGAGAAAGTTCAATGAGTGTAAATATGTTTGCAGTAAGATTCAATATATCTGCTCTTTCAAATTATTTTACTCTTTCTCCTTCAGAGTTTGTTTTAGAGGATCAAGCCAATTAAAAAAACCCACATACTGTATGTTGTATGTGAATAATTTTTTTAAAATCAATTTCATATATATAAATAGGAGTTCTTAGCTTGTGTTTGCTTTGTAGAACACTGGAAACCACCCTAGATTGGTTGCAGGTTTGATCTCTGCAGCTAATTTAAAGGTGTGAAGAACTCCCAATGAGAAGTTAGCAAGCAGGAAGCGGCGTCTGAACGAGCTAAATTAAGAAGCTGTACCTTGTATTTGAAGTCCTTAAGTTTGTTTGCTGGCATTGTGTTTCCTGTCTCAACATTTGTTCTCACATTCACCTCTGGTGGTGCCACACTCCAATGAGCACTCTGGTGTCTAAATTTGTGTTATGACATTGGCTTAGCAAATACAGAGAGCTGCCAATTGAGAAAATGCGTGCCATTAAAGTCGGGGTTTGTGAAGTTTTTATGAGTAATCACTACCTAATCTGCTCAGGAATGTGGTCCAGATTGGCCATAAAAATTTAAACACCCACAGCTGGGATTTAGTGTCTGTTTATCTGAGGTTTTCTATTACTGCCCATTAAGATTTTTTTTTTAATCATTATTTAGCAAAATGAAGTAACCCGTAACACTTCCTATAAAATCAATGTAATTGAGGCATTTTATATTTTTTCAAGAATACCCTTTTTCTTTATGATGGTCAAAATTTCCATTAGCTTTTTAAAGGCAATTTACAACTTCCTGTTTATCTGGGGTATAAATATGATTCTTTAAAAATGGGAAACACAACAGATCATAAGATATACATATATATAGAAAAAGAGAATTCGAGACTCAGCATCTGCTTCACTGGCTAAGCTTTTGCGCACAAATCGTGATCTCTGCCACCGACCTGAAGCTAAAAGTTTAAACAGCTTGTGTCCAGGATGTGTGGGGTCTGCACAGCTGTTAGCTGTGATGAGGGTGATGTGGGAGGTAAGAAAAAAAAATCTCTATATATATACAGTATACAGTATATCATCAAAGTTCACTCTTAGAAAACTATCACAAACGTTTTATTGTGAGATTACACTGATGATTATAGATACCTTTATTTTGACATTTTAAATGCTTTTACAATAAAAAAAAAACAATATATCTGAAAGTAAATGTATTTTCTTGGCTGTATTAGTTTCCTCCTTCAATTACAATTCACTAACATCTTGAGCAAGTTGCCGTATTTTTCAGGTTAATTTAAATAAAACACGTCTTCATCTCAGCATGCTCAGCTACCTGATTAAGGAAACAAATATGCAAAATCAAATATTTTTGCAAAAGGGAAAAAAAACACAAGACACAAAAAGCAGATGGTCCTATTATTAGCTGTGAAGCTTGATTTTATATCCTTGTTGCACTTGCTCGTGTTTTCTGTTTACAGCGAAAAAAGCAAAATGTGTTATGAATATTAATGCGTCTAGTTTGGACTCGTGCCTATGAACACCTCCCAGTTTATTTGTGACCTAAGCCTGGCATTTGTCTGTCTGCGATGCATAATAGCTCTCGCTCTGTCTCCACGGTCCTTAATTACCTACTGGATATGCTAAGTGAGTGACATGTGAGAGTAATCTTACGAGAGACAAGAGAACATGTCATTCAAGCATAATTTTAAATCATATGTCATTTTCTCTGCCTTTTTTTCCCAACTGTTATGAAAAGGAAACACTTTTTTGTGGGAAAAATAAGCAAATACTTGCAAAACGTATTTACCCCTTCACATATTTTATGTTTTTGCATTTTTGTCACAATTACATACTAACATCAGACAAGATAACGTGGGCAGACTAAAAGATAATTGGATTTATTATAGCTTGTTATGTAGAATTGACTTTTTTGAGCTTCATATCATGTCATAGCATGAGTGTTGAGTTTGATTCTTTAAAGTATATTTGATAAATCCGTTAATCTCCTGTAGCAACCATTTGGATGTGCCTAAATGCCTGTTCTCACAAAGCTCCGCCCATTTCTGCAAAGCTCCTCCCAGATGTGCGATCTCCAAGCCAAAGTCCTGAAGTTCTGAACCAAACTTGTAGAGTGTGAAAAACTAATTGCTCCTCCAACCTCCCATCCTCAGGAGGAATGAGGGTCCTTGAGCTTTTGCGATCACTGAAAATGTGCCTTTTACATTGTTGTGGAAGAACTCTCCATGGGAGGAGTACATTACACCAGCTTTATGGTCCCTAAAGTGGGCGTGAAAAAAAATTTAATTAAAAAGCTGAATATGTTAACAACTAGGCAACCTAGTCAAACCAGTTTGAATCGTTTAATTCAAATGACTTGAAGGTGTTGAAAAGTCCAGGCTGAAAATAATTCTCAGCAGGAATTTGTTTCAAATCGGACACAAAATGCAGCAGCAAAAACCTACCATCTCGCGATAGATCTTTCAGCCCCCGCTGTTAACAAGAGCTGCAGCAGAGCAGAAACTTTATCGGGCTCTCCCTAGTAAAGTCAACCGACCCATTTCATTCTTTATTCACCCAGGACATAATTTCAGCGGTACTTTTAGTCGTTCTGCCCTATTCTTGGAACAGAACCTGCTACGTCCGGCAGTTTGATTCAGCTTTTTGAAGTGTGACTCCATAACATCATCAGTAATGATGGGCTCACCTACAGAGAGGAGGGTCTGAGCTCTTTGCGCAGCAGTGCAGAGACATTAACTCTGTCTTTACGTTATTGAAAACAATAAATCTGACACAGGTTTCCTAAACAGTGTCCATTCGGCGTTGCGGCGAAGCTTTCCATTTATATGTGGCGACCCTCTTATGCTCGGTGCCGCAGCCATCAAAAGGGCCCAGCAGTGTCTTACTGTCCTTTACTGCGGACTGCAGGTGCGTAATGAGAAATGCCCCACATAGGATGATGGTTCACACAGCACAAAAAGATTATTGGCACATCACTTAAAGAAAGACATTTATACCGCACATTGTTTGAGACAGAAAGAATCATATAAACACAACCTATCCTTATTATCCTATTCCCAACCATAACAGATGTGGAAGTCCCTTATCTATCTAAATGCCAGAAACGATGTACAGTGTTGATTAAAAGTAGGTGTGGCAAAGCCGCGAAAGACAAGTCTGATCATGTCATTGGTCGGCGCGACGACACGTCTCTGGCTCACAGCATGTTCATCCCAGCTGCCAGTTTCTTCTTCCTGTGTTCTGGCATAATTAATGGACAACAAATGTTCATGGCACAAAGCAGCTATTGTGCTCTCCCCATTAAGTTCACAAAGAGGAACATAAGAACTGTGTTATGATGTCAACTATTTATGACTGTTTTTTTTCTTTTTCTTTCTTCCACTGTAGTTACAATGCAGCAGAACTGCTGCAGCTCTCTTTTTCCCCCCCATCTGTTTTAGAAATGGATCAGCATGGATACTTCTACTCCTTCCATAGAAAAGTGTCAAAATTTACCAGAGTGGCACATTACAGACGAAACCTTCTATAGAGTTCTGGAATGGCAGAAAACGCTTGCCATGGTGCATTTGTCACTCAACATCGTCAGGCTTTAAAATGCACTTACAGTTGCAGTAGATAACTTTTGAAAAACTATATTTTGTACATTTCTTAAAACTGTCGCCATGTCATCACATATTATGAGACAGTTAATCCCTGAAGAAAATCAAGCTCCTCTGTCTTCTCCCAGTGTTTCTATCGCCATTTGCAGAAATACACCGTTCTCCATCAGAAACAACCAATGAGGAAGAAGGTATCGGCGCCATTAATCATGCTTGTGTAATCCCACCTCTCTGCTCGAATATCCAGAGGATGCATTTAGGATCACAGTGCTAAAAAATATTTCAAGCAAACATTAATCATTAATATTTTCATCATCCTCTATCTGTGCTTTGAGGTACATTTTCCTTTTTATTTTTTGCTGCCAACATTACAGCATGTGCTTTCCTTTGACTGGGACTGTGCTTCTGAAGGAGTTCACTGATCATTCGCTGCCAAAACACCAAATACTATCGAGTCTGACACGTCAGAGTTATTCCACGTCCATTTATGACCTGCGTGTCACGGATGAAGCACCCTAACGTCAGTTTCTCTTTCATTTTTGCTTTAAGGATCTCGTCGGCTAAAATGAGCCAGTGGCATCATTTTAGGAGAACCTTCCACTCCATAAAGCAGAATAAAACAGATCCAATTAATATTCGATTATATAGAATCCTATTCAGTCCATAATTATTTCAAATCAGTCTAATTCCCTCAGCTCTCATTATATTATGCAGCTAAGTTCAAATCCAGTTCCAGTGCAGTCCAACACAGTAGATAATAATCTTCCAATTTAATAAAACTTTGTCAACCTCTTTTGTCTCCATGTCATTAACTTTTTTTAATTTTTCTCCCCCAAGTATTTTCCATCGTTTACAAGCACAGGTTAACGTCTAATGACATATTTAATCTTTTTTATATTATAAAAACCCACACATTTTTCCCTTTGCAGTCATAAATTTCATATTTCCAATTAATTTAGCACCACACTGGGGCCATTTAACACCTACGGAATGCTTTGAGGTCATCCTGAAAGGACAGTGATGTTTTAAGTATTTTACTTTATTTATTTATTTTTTTATCTGCTCCAGGAGATTACAATATTGCAGGACAAACTGCCTCCATCAGCCTGCAACATGCACAGTTATTAGCCAGGGGTAGCTTTTAGGGAGCAGCTTCCATTAGCCTGACACTGTGTAGCCAAAGGCTAGCCGCTGACTGACGGGACCATATTTTACCACTGAGAGGACTGTGACAGTGCGAGTGTGCCTGTTTAATAAGGATGTGTCAGTTTGAGAAGCTCCAGCTAAATGGGTGGCCTCGCTTCATTTTTACCAAAGCTGATTGCTCAGATAAATGGAAGTTGTAGCTGTATAGATTGAATAATGTAACAGCTTACATCATTTTTTATTTTTATTTTTTTTTTGTATGTTGAGTTGTCAATCAAGCAACCCAGCTGCATCCAGGGATTTTTTTGTTATTATTTATTTCCCCTCCTGGCCGTTTTGTCGTATGCAAAAAGGAAGGACAGACTTCTAAATCTGGTTTCTAAATCGATTTTAAGCCAAAAGGAGGTGATAAACAGTGATGGCATAGTTACTTTGAAAAAGTAACTTTAATCGGATTACTGATTACTCCTTGAAAAAGTAACTTAGTTAGATTACTGACTACTTTATTTGGAAAGTAACTAAGTTACATTAAAAGTAACTTTTTAGTTACTTTCAGCAGTTGCTAACAACTGGTAACGCGTTACTGACAACACTGGTGATAAATGGATCATAAATACAGTATACGACTCCAATGACACTGAGGAAAATAGGGGAAGGATAAAAAAAAACAAGATGGTGTTGCTCTGCCGACATAGATTCCCAGAGAGTGTTTTTAAATACGAGCTAATAGAACCTCACCTGCTGAAATGAGTGGACGTTTGCTCATATATGGGCTTTTTACCCATCAGCCGCCGTATTCTGCTGTGCCTTTAAATGAAAGCGCTGCAAAATTTGACATCATGTTTAGGACTGAATCTGAAAATATTCATATAATTTACTTTTTTTTTTTTCCCCTTCAATATCTTTATTAAATTGTCCATACATGAAACTGAGCTCAGTGCATTAAAAAAGAATAAGCACAACTAACTTAGAAAATATGAGCACTAACTCTACAACAACACTATGTTTGACTGTTGCCATTATTTATTTATTTTTTAAAAATCATTATTATTGTTCCGTTACTTTTACACCAGATGCCAGACATTATTTCCAAATAGTTCCACCTCTGTCTCGTCACCCATAAAACATTAAAATGTCTCTTGGTTCATGAAGATGTCTTTTGGCAAAAGTGAGACGGATCTTGGTAGACGATCAATCCCTTTTATTGGTGCTGGATTACGAACGCTGAACGACCCGCTGGACGAGTCGTCGGCCAAACGCTGCTTGGAAGCTTCGCCGCTGCTGAACTTTCCAGCGTTTCCTCCATTTGTGGACAGCGGCTGTAACTGTGGATTGCTGCCGTTTCCGAGCTCTAGAAATGGCTCTGCGACCGTTTTCAGACTGATGAATGTTAACGACTCTTAGCCAACTTTATGTTGTCAGGTCATTTTAGCTTCTGTTGAAATGTTTTTCTGATTGCAGAGGTCTGACATCGATCAGACCTCCCTGTGGCTAATGAAACTAAGATTAAGTTTTCCAAAGCCGGTGGCTAATTTCAGTTCATTCATGTCAAGAAAGTCAATTACCTTGTCTCACAGCTCTAGGTTGGATGCAACAGTTTTGATTCCCAGTAAATCATCAATTTACATCTTCTCGGGTTATTTTGGTGTGTAAAAATCATGTTGATGAATCAAAACTCTTAGTTATTCTAATAGCAACTCCAAGATTTCTTCGACACGACTGAATCTGATGAGGCAAATCAGATGCCATGTCTATGCGAATGCACAAAAACAACAGATGTTGACCAAAGTGCTGTACAATTCGATGAAATAAAGCAAGATAACAATAAGAACAATAAAAAAATCATTTAAAGGAAGGTTAAAACTAAATACAAGCATATGCCACAACTGTCGTCATAAAAGAAACTCAAAAATGGGATTTGAGCAAAGAGTTAAAAGTCTCAACATGCAGGTCGGGTGGCAGGTTAGTTGTCGCGGATAATCTGGCTTTAGGGTCATAAAATGGCAGGTAAACAGTCAGAGCTGTTGTGTGATATTGACGGTACCAGCTAGAAATACCTGGAGTCACCTTTATGCACAACTTGGACTTTGGAAGCCAACTCTTGGAGACGGGCTGGAGTCTCTCCTACCTTGGAGTCCCCCAGGGAAAGAGGCATAAATTGAGGGTGAGGAGGATACAGACAAGCCCTGGGCTGAGAGCCACAGATTTCTGGAGTTTTCTTTGACCGAGAGGGTCGCCTCAAGGCAGCCGAATGTTGCAAGAGGGGAGATTCAGACTTCAAGCTGTGCTTCTACACCAAACGGCCAGACCAGATTGCCAAGCTTTCTTGGACTCACTGGCTGCTAATGTTGAAAAAGAAAAATTCACATTTTCGCAACTGCGGTGTCTCTATTGAATGAGAAACACAGTTAAAATCATACATGACAAAGTTTGTTCATGAGAGAAGTTGGTAAAAAAAATGCAGAGCCATTATCTTCCTATCACTTCTTTTTCGTCTTTAGCAACACCTGGTAGCTGATCACATGACTCGTGATATGAAAGAGTGTTCCCATTGCAGTTTTGCGAAATCCACAAATTTTGATTCAGCTGAAAAAAACGACTCATCCTAGAGCGCACACGTTTTATAGAAAAACTTGAGATTTTTTGCAATTGCCGTGTTTCCGTTAAGTAAATTTGTGTTCGTAAATGTAGGTCCCACCTGGTGTATTTCACAGCTGAATGGTTGCCGCGAAGGATTGAACAGTTTCTCAGACATGCATGACAGAATGAAGTCAACATTCGTTTTTGATGAGGGAACATTTCAACGTGACGTGAAGCTGAAAAAAGCTGATACTTCCCAGGCATCTTTTTCAGTCTTTCAGTGTCGATTCGACCTTCTCACTTTCAGACAAACGCAGAGAGGATTTTATTGTTATGAAAACGATGAGCCTATTTTTGCCAAGTTCATTAAAAATTGAGTAAATATTGGAGATGATGTGCAGATTTTCTGTCTAAAAGGAAGCATGTAGCCATAGCTCCAAACTTTAGCTTTGACAGAAAGCATTTTTTTGTTAATTTTTATCACTTTATCTTTGAGTATTGACACTCTGTCGGTATGACTGTTTACGTTTCTCTTTACAGATAATGGTCTAAGTGTCTGTCTGTGTGTGAAATCCCGATTTTTGGACTTTGTTTTCCTTTGACACAAAGTCATTTTTGCAGCAGGCAGATGGCAAACAGTTTCAGTTTATTTTCTCCTGGAGGCTGGTGTACCTTTTATTTATTTAGTTATTTTTTTTGTCTAATACAAACACAGAACAAGGCTGAAAGCCAAATATGTGCTGAAGGTTCATTCCAGTAAAGCAATAATATGATCTTTTATGTCCACAGTGATATGAACAATTAAGGGTTTGTTCAGAGCAGAACGAGCAAGGTTGGCGGCAAAGAGCCGCTCGGCGAGCAACGGGTGTTGCTCAGTCTGGCGACCGCTCTGTGTGTGCAGAGCGTCCCGGTGTACTGCAGCATTTTTTTTTTATGATTCCCGAACACCTAAAAAATGCATAATCCCATTTTTTTTTTGTTTGATTTGAACAGAGTCTGGCACTGTGGACAATATGTTGTCACATGAACTCATTACACTACTCAATAAAACAGTTTTTACAGCAGTTTGGCAAGCTGAGGTGAAAAGCACATCAGCAAAAGCTATTTTGCGACAAAATTTTCAGTGCTTGTTTTATTGCGTTATTATAAAAAAATTAAATGCAATAAGTCAAAAAACTGTTTTAGCAGAAAATACTACTCTATTATAAATAGTGTTATAAATTATTATGTGGGCATTAGTATTTAATCAATCTTTTCTACCAAAGAGTGATGGCCAGCGCTTGCATCATTTGCTGGCTAATAAACTAACCTTTCAGTTGTGATGTGTGTGTTTTACTGCTAGCCTCTGCAACTCTGTTGTTGTTTTTTAAAGCGGTGATTTCTTCAGCACAGTTCAGGACCTGCATATTTTATACACTTTTCATACACACAGCACATGGATTCTGCACATGGGACCCATGTGTGTGTAAGATAAACCGACTTTTTTGCTTGCTCGTGGGCCCCATGCAGCAGATTTGTTTGTGTACACTTAAGTGGTGCTCTAATGTTGCCACGGCGATGCTGAACACACGCTGTACTTGCACAGGTGAAGATTCACTTACCTCAGCACCCCAGAGTCTTGAAGTGGTGCCAGCAGGAGAACAATCCAACCCCGTTTCCTTCGTGTTTATTTATTCAGTCAGCTGGTTTCCCTTTGGGACTAATAAAGTGTTTTTGAATTTGAGTCGAATTGAACTGAATTTCTGCATAAGGGCCTGAGAGATCGTTTATAGAGCGTTGAAGCTTCATCTCCAGATATTCGGTCGATCGATAAATACTCGAAGAGAATAAGCAGAGGTGATGTTGTCACTTCAAATCGAACTTGCTCAGTGAATGTTACATTTACTCAAGTACGAAAGAGGGACACGTCATAAACGACGCACAGGAATGGATAAAAACACAATTTTAGATATGCAAACGTACAAGGAGAGATAACTGTGTGTTTAAAACTAGCTGTTGCTTTGATTTTTATTTTACAATGATGAATTGTACAGCAGTTTTATTTTGCAAGGCTATATCTCTGCCTCTCTCTCTCATGTATCTAAATCTATGCTGCTGGCCATCAGTAACCGATTAAACAGTTGTTTTCTTTGCCCAGACATTAGAGACACTTGCCCTTGTTGTGAGATCCGACTGGTAAACAGTTGTTTACCAGTTTGTTCTGATAAAAGGAATATTTTAATGAGATACGGTCAGGTTTGGTGCTTATCGCTCACCTCATCTGGAATTTTAGCGTTATGGAGTCCCAGCAAAACAGAGATATGCATATCTGAATGGCTATCGACTTAAAGCTGGATCCTTAAAGCTGCATTCTTCAGAGCATATGCAGACCTAAAGGAGGTGTTAAGTACGGGAAAATCAAACCTGGATAGATAACTGTTTCTGCATCTGTTTTCTGTTTATCAACATTTTCAGTGTCATTTAGTTTGAGCCTCTTATGAAATTCGCACACACCGCTTCTAACTGCATACTGTTAATAAGCTTTCTATGTGTGATCTAAAAAAAAAATAAAAATAAAAACTCCATAGGAGGACATCTGAAAGAGTTAGAATCTGATTACATCTATTGAAAAACTCGGCACATCAATGTATCTGATAAGATTACGTTTTAATACCACAGTCTTAATTTTTGCATCTGTAAGCTTTTCATTATGTTCCGCTTTTGAAATTCTTCCCTTGATTAAAATGTTTGCGTCATTCAAGAAAAGAGGCTGTCGGGTTAAGCCGCTTTGCTGTGATGCAATAAAAGTGCATTATGTGTGAAATAGTGTACATAAAAGGACTCCAGAAGTGGATACGTCTCCCCGAAATCTCCATTGCTTTACATGGGGAAAGTTTTGCTTTTCTTAAATGGGAAAAAATAAATAAAAAAGAGTATTTTGTAGTTTGTAATTTAGTCGATGACCCTAGTGATTAAGTGTTGTGGCATGGCAAAGCTAAAAATTAAAATCCAATCCAGGATATTTTTCAAAGTGCCAATTCACAACAAATGGTAATTAAGGTCTCTATGGAAGAAAACAAGCCCAGTTTGATTCGGTTCATCATTTCAGTCATAGTCAGATTAAACACATTTGCATATGACCCAGAGGTGTCGACTCAAGTAAGCATTCAAAAGACTTGTGAGCCAAGAACCTTTAAAAATAAAGGATATTTGCAGAAAATGGCAATTTGAAACTGGACTCCATGTTGGGGCGAAACACTTGAGACATGACTCAGAATAATTGAGATGTGAACATCATGGATATGATCCAGTTCAATCCAAGTACAAAATCAGTTCATCATTCAATTCCGGTGGTAAAGTTATCAGTCAGAAGGAGCCCAGCTATGCATATCTATAAGCACAATTTTAGATATGCAAATGTACGTTGCTTGTAGTAAATATGTGACAGTGATGGGAAACTATTACATTTGGACAAGAAAACAAAAGCAGAACCACGATCAACAAAAAACTACATTCCATGAGAGAGAAAAAAAGTTTGGAAATGGTAGCAATGTAACAGCAGTACAAACCTAGCTAAGTACAGTGAATACTCCATCGATAGCTTAGCCCAGGAAAGAAGAACAAGTAAGGACAGAAGCACAGAGTCATCAGTACTTTTTATAGAAAGAAAAGAATGGCTTATGGCTACTGTCGGTCTGTCTCAAAATGATCCCAAAATGGCTTCTTTGGGAAAGGGATGAATTCACAGCAGCCCTGTTTAGTCGGCTTTAATAAAACTCTAGTCTGTTTGGAAAGTCCGGTTCATTTGGGAATGTTTGATTCCATTTCCGATACGGACCAAAGTAGGGAACTCTGATCCTCCTAGAAACTTAGGTCTCGGTTAGATTAAAGTGAATTCTTGTGTGGTTTGAATTCATACGTGGATGCAAGTGGAGCGGTGACCGCTTCAAAAGCAGGAAGCGAACTATCGCGCAGGGCGTACTGCGTAAATCCAACCGAAACAAAGGCTTGTGAGAGTCTAGCGCTCTCAGAAGAAATGACTTGGAGTGTTTTGCCAAAGACAAAAGAGATATTTTGTTGAAATTTTGTGAAGAAGGAAGTTGACCTCACGCCTTCTTCTGAGGGTTCTTGGTATAGCGCTACCACAGGCGAGGAGGTGGACAGGTTTTTCAATTGGTTTGGATCATTGGACAAAGTGCAGTGTAAAAATCTAACAAATATTGGTACTTTGTTAGAACCAAGTCTACTGTGTGAAAACACCCATAGGAGTAATGGTGGCAATGGTTCCATTAATGACTAGGCACAGAAAAGAAGCCAAGAAATACTGAACCATTTGTATTTTCTAGAGGAAAGAAGACTAAGACGGTACACAGAGTTAATTGCATCAATGGTTCTATTAATTACTCAATTTGGAAAGGATATACAACTAAGCACAGGTGGGCATTTGACATATAACTTTAATTGCAAATGTTGCATAAATTGAGAGTAGTTAGAGTGCAAACAGTCTAGTAAAGCAGCATAACCACAGCGATAGCTCAGAAAAAACCCAAACGTTTTGTTGGTCTTTAATTTTCAGCGATAATGAAATTTACCTGCTCTTCACCACACCATATAGAGCTCAAGCCTGGGGATAAGCTGACAGTTTTATTAAACTGGAATCCTAATTATTATGTCTGTTTATCAAAAGCGTCATGATTTTAGCTCGCCCCCCTCTCCCTCCTGCCCGTTTACACATTGTCAACACAACAACTCTGATGTCTAACTTGATCAATTATTTAAAAATCAGATCAGCCTTTAATTCGTGATGAACGGTTGTTTAAACATTGATGCCGTCATAGCTTCCTAATCCCCAATAAGAGGTTCTGACAGAGTGCCAGAGGCTCTGGTCACTTTCATTACACCAGACAGCTGAGAAGATTTGGTCTCCCCTGCAGTCACCGGGCAGCTGTAATCAGGAGCCCCGGCTCCCTCGTGCTCTCGCTCTGTAATTAGAAACCTGGAGGATGTAGAGGGGAGCCATTATTTCAACCTTCCATGCCCTTGTCATATAACAAGCAAATCTCGATTTTTTAAAAATTATTATTTCTTTTGAAGATTTCTTCTCTGTCCACTTTTACATTTCTCACAACGCATCAGAATGCATTTGTGAAAGTAGGCCACGTGTCGTCGTGAGGTGTGCGTCTCGTCTTTGCACACAGCTGATTCTAAACACCGACTGGGATTCCTGGCTCGCCGCCCTCACCGCGTGCGCCGAGGGAATCCCAAATTTCCGTAGTAAAAAAAAAAGCACAGGAAGCTGTGACCTCCTTTGGAAAAAAGCATGAATCATCCTGTTATCTCCATCTCCTCGGCAGCGGGGGACTCTGCCTGGCTTTTGGTAAACACGATGTTCCTGGATAGGAGATCGCAGTGGCGGTTTAGGGATTGAATTGTGGAATCAAATTTGCATGTATGCAGATAATGCACAAGCTATTAAGGAACCGAGGTGCAAAGGGAAAGTCGATGCGGGAGGAAGTCTAAATCACACAAAAAAGGTAGGATGATCGAAAGATGTGTTGGGTAATAGGCCTTTTAAATAGTGTAGTTCCAGTTTGGAGTAATGAAGTGCAGACAGTCATTAGTATGCCCTGTGGGTGTCTCGTCAAATTACCTCTTGGCCTCGCTGCTGTGACTCAAAACAAGTAGCCCTTCCAGTCAGCTGATTAAATGCAGCAAATCCCCACACTGACTGATTTTCTCCTAATTGGCGTTGAAACCTCAAGCCAAGTTTACACTCAAAATATAATTCCTGGGATTTCCATTTCATTTGCACTACATTCAGACCCGCCGGGGATTTCATTTGTGCGCAACAGCTGAAACGGTGAATTTAAGAGACAGCTTTCAGACTCTTATGCAAACTGGAGTTTCGTACAGTGAATGTTTTGCTTTGAGCGCTGTTAATTATTCCACTGCTGATGTGAATTTGGGTTTCCATATCTTAAAGGACAGATTATGCCACCGGGAAATGGCACACTCTCGTAATTCCCCTCGTCTGCCACCTGGCCTTTGTAGCACCTGACCTTGACGTCCATTCCCCAGGTAGTGGACTTGGGTGGTGGGGGCTCTCCGGTATGTTTGTAGGCTGAGTTTGATGAGGCACATATTTGAAAAACTCTGTTATCGTGTTCGCTTACTTCCCTTCCCAAGCGAAGAAAGCACAGCCTCATGTGTGGTGACATGTTAGAGGATGAATCACAGTAAGGTTTAAATCTGTAATGTAGCTATTTCAGGCAAATAGGGACATAGGGACACACAATGAATCCAAATTAGCTTGATTTCAGCGAGGTATTTTCTTTGTTGCACTCACCCTTAAAAATAGAACAGAAAGATGTCACACACCACAGATGTGTCTAATCTTTTAGGCAGGTTAAAGTTTTCTGACCTTTAGTTAATATATAAAGCTCCATCTAATGCTTGCAGGACTTTCCTCCCAACCTTTTATGGATCCATGATGTCGGCTTGATTTTTTAAAATCATTCATGTGTGCGAGATATTGCTGGCTTGGTTTGTGATATATGTTTACTTCTTTGCAGGTTTATGATGGAATTGCTCAGTGAAGCATGGTGCCACCCCTGCGGCCGCTTTGCCTACCAGGAACCGAAGATCTAGGCAACATATAGTCCCCAGGATCCAATCTGGCGTATCAAAGAATATTGTTTTGCTGGCTTCACACAGGTCGTCCTGTTTTCACACCCCACAGCCAAGCGGTAAAGCTACAGACTGTCTTCCAAACCACAGGTGGTCATCCCAATCTGTTTGACGCTAGAAACTCAATTGAATGTGATTCTCCCATGTGACACCGTGTGGAATCATCAGACACAACTGTTTGTGATTAGATTGTAAACCGATCCCCCATGGGAGGGACTTTGTTCCACTATATCTATAATATAAATCCTATAAATAAATGATGAAGTTTGGATTTTGAAGGCACTGTTGTGTGATTTCTCTCTCTGCAGAGGTCTATCAGAAAACAATAAGTGACTGTAAGGCAGCTAATGCCAGATAACTAACAGCCATCTTCCTTTGACAGTTCTTCGGACTAGAGGAGACGACTAGAGGAGACGACTAGAGGAGACGACTAGAGGAGACGACTAGAGGAGACGACTAGAGGAGACGACTAGAGGAGANGACTAGAGGAGACCCAGAGAGCGAACTCTGGAGGGACATGGTCTTATTGTTCTGTGATTTTGTAAACTCAAGCATGTGAGAGAAAGGTAACTACTGCTGTTTTCTCTAACGTAAATATGTCAACCTGAGTGAAGTTGGTCCCCCCACCTTCTTCAAATCAGACAAAATTGGTGTCAAATGTTTGTGCTGGTTTGTGCAGCACAAATTTTTGTTTGTGCTGCTATCATTTTAAAGATGTAAAGAAATGTTTCTAGAGGTCATCAAAGGTCAACCAGCCCCCCCACTTTCTTCAAATCAGACGAAATGGGTGTCAATCAACTTGACTACGTTTGTGCAGCAAAATTTTTTGTCTGTGCATCTATCATTTTAAAGATATTAAAAAAAAAGTTTCTAGAGGTCATCAAAGGTCAATGCACATCTGTTCATGCTGAAACTGTGAATTTCATTTAAATTATAAGTTGCTAACCTATGAACATGAATAATTTTATTTTAACCTGGAAGAAATTCAATTCAAAGTAGGTGTTATTTAGAATGAACAGGTTGGTACAACACCTCCCAAAACAATCTGTTTGACCTGTATCTTAGCTTCTGACCACTAGAGGGTGCTTTTAGACAAACTGTACTTTTGAAATGCAAAAAATAAGAATGAAACCAAACATGTGCTTGGCATCTACTCAGCCTTTTTGAGGTCAACGTTATGATCGACAGCAATCGTCAACCCTTCTTTTCTATACTTCATAGCAGTGCATCAAGATAAGTTTGTGCACTTGCACCTGCAGTATGCAAGATTCATAAAAGGAATGTATTTTTACATGTTTTCCAAAACTGTAACTATTTCAGTACAGTATAAGACGGCTCATCTGTGTGTGTGTGTGTGTGTGTGTGTGTGTGTGTGTGTGTGTGCATGTGTGCATGTGTCCTCATGACAGTCAAGGGGTTCATTATTTTAAAATACCGTTTCTGACCGTTACAGGGTTGTCTGGGATTATTTTTCGTTAAATCAATAATATGTATAATATCTGGTGATTAGAAAAAGTAAGTGATTGACTCATAGGTAAACCTGCATAGTGTCTACCAGATACTACTTAAATAGTAGTTCCTGGTACTACTATTTGCGTAGATATCCAATAGACCCCCCCCCCACCAGCCTCATTAAGTTCCTGTTCCAGTTGATAGACACAGCAGTGAGGTGCTGCATTATTTGTATTTCTGGCAGATTTAGAGTTTTATTTCGGCAGGAATTTTGTCTTTAACAGGAAATTAAATAGTCATCAATCTATATCAATTTAAAAATATATTTCTTTTTAATTTACATTATATTAACAAATGGCATGTCAAACATAAATTAAACACTTCTCAACAGTCAATTGAAACCACTTTATTGGCATTAAATCAGTTAGACCTTACAATTGCTGACCAGATTTTAAAATTTCCACTGGTATTTTGACTATTTATCCTTGGTGATGATCTCCATGTCTGAGGTCGGGAGACTTCCTTACCATCACCCTAATCTTTAGCTTCCTCCACAGACTTTCTATCAAGTTGGGCTGCTGCCTGGTCCACTTCAAAATACTAACATCACTTCCTGTGATAAGAAACATGTTGATATAATGACATTACTTCAGACCTTTAAGGAAATAACACTAATTGTACGTCTCTTCTGGCCTTGGGAATGCTGTTCAATTCTTCAGAGTGAGGTGATGAGTGTTGTTAGGGAGAGTCTGGAACTCCCTCCCTCTTGTTTCCCCCTCTCACCCACAACCTCAATGGTTGCAGGTGTAGGTTTGTGAAACCGTGCAGATAGAGAATGTGATTTAGAGCAGCGGGTGTTGATGGATTAGAACTGATAGTTGAAGTTGCCTAGTATTTGCTTTTGAGCCGCATTAATCCTCCGCTCTAATTAACGAGGCGGATTCCGATGATTCATTTCTGTGAGTTTGGCAAGGCCTTAAAAAAAACATCTGTTTGATCGAAAGGAGGAATTTCCGGTCCACTTTTCAATCTGAGTGCAGAAAAAAAAAAAAGAATCTCAAATGTCATTTCTTTACAGACATGATTGGTATTTTAACTTGCATTTCTTTTTCATGACTACTGCCTATACAAACGGTCACACCACGTATCAGCTTTGCATTCTCAAGCATGAAATTACACCCCGGCCTCTCGTCTGTATGATGCTTCGACAATGATTGGTAACGTTTGGGGTTCACTCGGCGAAAGCTCAAAATGGCTGCGAAGATCAGTAATTAAATTTTTTTAACAACAAACCATTTCCAGGATTAAATGATTGTGTTCATACATGAACCAGGGGAAAGGAGAGTGCAAATCACTGCAGGCAGTGTTCACAGGTGGTGTAATTGAATTCTTAAGAGGGTTTCGCTGGCCTTCTGCCAGCCTACTAAATAAATCCTGCCCACGTCAAATGACTGTCTTCTAAGTTGTTTACAGAGTGTTAAGCTTCCTAATAATGGTTCTTATAGATAACTGAGAACCTTCTGAAATAGAGGTTTGTCTGTGACAGAAGTATAAAATCTTCAGCCTATTTCTCTTTCTCCCCTAGTTTAGTTCATTTCATTTTGTTAATGACTGTGACATTTCTGAATGTCTTTTTAAAGCGGGCCATATTGTCTGTCTGTGAGAGTGGAGTTTGGGGCACCTGGTGGTCTGAGGCCGGCCAGGGGACCAGAGACTTAAAGGAAATGCTAATTAGGTTAAGTCATTTGTTCTTCTCTCAGCATTTGTATAGTTGAGTTTTATGCTGTAAGAACATTGAAAGGGGCGGTGTTGCGTAAAACTGACTTTTTTGAGCTTTACATTGTGTTATAATGTTATTCCCTCATTAAAACTTACCAAGAGTGTCGCTTTGATTCTTCAAGTTTGAGAAATCCTTGTATATCCTGCCATCCTCTCACAACTCCTCCTCGGAGTTGCAGTTCTCAAGCCGAGGTTTTGCATTACGGAGCAGCCTGCCTCCACTCAGCTCCTTCAGACTAGTCAGAAGCAATTAGCAAACATCTGGTGGAACCGCACATCTGTTGAGCTCATTATATGAGCCACTTCTCAATGTCAGTGTCAGATTTATTTACATAGCACTTTAAAAACAGGTTTAAAACCTGTGCTGTACAAAAATGATGATAAAATAAGTTGGTGAAAAAGAAAAATAATACAAGAAAAATGTATGTATAATGTTAAAATAATAAAAGTAATATTAAGTAAAGAAAAAAAAAAAAACACACAACAGAAGAGCTACAGTATCCGGTCTCAATTGAATGCCAAAGAATAAAAATGAGTTTTAAGAAGTGATTTTAAAATGATCCAGGATGTGGGCAGATCTAATGTGGAAAGGTAGATTATCCCATAGAGTAGGAGCAACAACCGAGAAAGACCCATCTCCTTTTCTCTTAAGTCGAGTCTGAGGAACTTTCAGTAGCAGCTGATTATTTGATCGTAACGTTCTGGACACAGAATGACGTTTCAAAAGATCCTGAAGATAAGGAGGAGCTAACCCATTTAAAACTTAAATGTATTCGATGCGAAACAGGCAATCAGTTTAAGGAGGCCAATAATGGACTTATATGGTCACATGTAAGAAGCCGAGCTGCTGCGTTCTGGATCCCGTTAAGACGCTGCATCTGGGATTCATCCAGGCCTTTACATAAAGAATTACAATAATCCAATCGAGATGTAATGAATGCATGGATAATTCCTTCAAGATCCTTACAACAAAAAGGAGATTTCACCTTTGCTAAAATCCGCAAGGGATAAAAACTTGATTTAACAACAGAACTAACTTGTTTGTCGAATTTTAAACAGCACTTCTCAGTGCAACACTGGTGAAAATATTTTTAAACGGTCGAGAGTGGAGCCATGTTGTGATGACTTTCCGAAGGTGGAGTTTTAGGAAAAGCAGGAGTTTCTTAAAGAGACATAAATGACCTGTTTGGTATTTAGATCATTTTTGTAACTATTGAACATCACACTTACTTGATAGTGCTATAAACTGATATTATGTGGCTGGAAAACACATAATACCGACCCTTTAATGATTGCGAGTTGAGACTTGGGCTGATGTTTACCTGCCAGCAGTCAGGTGTACAACTGAACGGTTTTGATAAAATCATATTTCATTAACTTTTTTTTTACTTAAACAGGCTAAGGTGCAATTAAGATCAAGATTTAATTTGTGAGGCAGAAAATCTGCCCAAGTCTGCAGATCAGTGTAAGAGCTGCACTGATCAGAGACATTTTTAAAGACAACTGGATCAATAAAGTTATCAGAAAAAAACTGTTTTATTTTTATTTTTGCATACATTATTAGTTTTTCTTCACCTGTGCATGCATATTGTTAGTCTTCCCATGTATTTTATTACCATGATATAACTCGGTAATCACCTGAATATTTTTTTTTACAACTGTCACAATTAAAATGTGGATTTTTTAACACTTTAGAAAAATCTGATCTCTATCCACATGGAGTTCAAAAAACACAGGGCTTAATGCCTTCATGACTCAAAACAAAAACCATAATTCAAAAACTTTTACACTTTGAAGGAACCAAAACAGCTGCAGGGAGCTGAAACCCCGGTCTGCTTCGGTGAGTCACAGGCATGCGAGCCTCCAGCGCTGGACCTCATGTCATTCCCATTTAATATTTTCATTACACTGATTACACACAGAAGCCTTTCTAAAACCTGTGTCATTGTTGTTGCAGATTTAACTCTCTGCCTTCAGGAAATTAACTGGGGTGATGTTGACCTTTGGTGTGATAAAGATAAATCCCTCACTTTGGGAGGTAGTTGTTTCTTGGGGACACCGCCCTGCTAAAATAGAATAAACTGTTTTATCATTCATCAGTTGGGTTGGAATAGTTTTTTTATAAAAAGTGTTGCAATTAGTGCTCTGCGGTGAACATCTGCCACCTTCTCCTCTTTTGCTCATTCTGCATTTTCCTCCATTACAAGCTACTGCTCATATTCACAGCATGCCCTCAGCTGGAAGATCAAACTGAGGTCTGATCTTGATCCAGCCAAATTAGTACAAACGCTCTTAGAAGATTTAAAAACCCTAATCATGTTCCGTGTTATCGCCTTGTTCAGTTTCAGGTGAAAGGGTAATCACTGATCAATCATCAGCATCTTTTATTGCCCGTGGGTTTTCTTTGCTAATTTAGCTAAATTTGATCCAACTTAAAAAGTAGGGGGGAAAAAGAACCCTAATACATAAGCAGATATGAAAGATTGGCATAACAAACATACTGTATATATGTTCATTATTTTTCACACAAACCGCAACAACAATAGTATACCTAAACAAAACACTCAATAAAAAACTAAAAATATTAACATATAATATCTTGCTAAGATCCTCGTTTTCTTTGTGAAATTATGTAGCAGCAACATTCATCAATGTTTGTCATTTTTATGATAGCCCCACACAAAGTAATACTTAAAGGGGAGGTATTATGTCAAATCAACATTTTTGAGCTTTGTATAATTTTGTGATATTCCATCATCAAAAACATACCTGGAGTGTTGCTTTGATTCGTTCATGCATGTTTGTAAAATCAATCAATCAATCAATCAATCAATCAATCAATCAATCAATCAATCAATCAATCAATCAATCAATCAATCAATCA
>CAEFZX010009772.1:0-33671 GCA_903066825.1 Alfaro cultratus | reverse complement strand
ACCTGCGGCTGCGGTTGTAGCTGCGGCTGCGGTTGTAGCTGCTGTTGTACCTGCGGTTGCTGTTGTAGCTGCGGCTGCGGTTGTACCTGCGGCTGCGGTTGTAGCTGCGGCTGTGGTTGTAGCTGCTGTTGTACCTGCGGTTGCTGTTGTACCTGCGGTTGCTGTTGTAGCTGCGGTTGCTGTTGTAGCTGCGGCTGCGGTTGTACCTGCGGCTGCGGTTGTAGCTGCGGCTGCGGTTGTAGCTGCTGTTGTACCTGCGGTTGCTGTTGTAGCTGCGGCTGTGGTTGTAGCTGCTGTTGTACCTGCGGTTGCTGTTGTAGCTGCGGCTGTAGCTGCGGTTGTAGCTGCGGCTGTAGCTGCGGTTGTGGTTGCGGTTGTAGCTGCGGTTGTGGTTGTAGCTGTGTCTGCAGCTGCGGTTGTAGCTGCGGTTGTAGCTGTAGTTGCGTCTGTGGTTGTGTTTCTAGCTGCGTCTGCAGCTGTGGTTGTAGCTGTAGCTGCGGTTGTAGCTGCGGTTGTGGTTGTAGCTGCAGCTGTGTCTGCAGCTGTGGTTGTAGCTGCGGCTGTGGTTGTAGCTGTAGCTGTGTCTGCAGCTGTGGTTGTAGCTGCGGCTGTGGTTGTAGCTGCGGTTGTAGCTGTAGCTGCAGCTGTGGTTGTAGCTGCGGTTGCGGTTGTAGCTGCGGTTGTGGCTGCGGTTGTGGTTGTAGCTGCGTCTGCAGCTGTGGTTGTAGCTGTGGCTGTGGTTGTAGCTGCGGTTGTAGTTGCAGTTGCGTCTGTGGTTGCGGTTGTAGCTGCGGTTGTAGTTGCAGTTGCGTCTGTGGTTGTGGTTGTAGCTGCGGTTGTAGTTGCAGTTGCGTCTGTGGTTGCGGTTGTAGCTGCGGCTGCGGTTGTGGTTGTAGCTGCGGCTGTAGTTGCAGTTGCGTCTGTGGTTGTGGTTGTAGCTGCGGTTGTGGTTACGGTTACGGTTGCAGGAGGTCGGGCTGTGACCGCAGGCGGAGCTGAAGCAGCGGCGCTGGTTGGTCGTCTCACGGTTCCAGCCGATGTCCTGATCCGTGGAGTTGAAACTCTTTGGCTCGTCCAGATGTTTGGCGTCTCAGTTGATGGTCGTCCTGTAGTGAAGCCTGGAGGCCTGGAGGGTGTCGGTGTGACCGCCACGGAGGTCGTGACCTTTAACGTTGTTGACGATGTTCTGCTCAGATGTGGCGAAGCTGAAGAAATCAGGAGCAAATAATGTAACCGTCAATATTTCTGCATCAAATTTAAGATTAAAGTAACATGATGTGAAAGTTAAAAGACCAAAGAATTACTTTTTAGTACTTTTATGGACCTGGTTGTACTTTGATCAGAACTGTTACCTCATAACCTCCAGGAAATGACCCGTTAAGTTTTGGGAAAGTGTCAGTGTGTTGTTTAAGAGCAGGAGCTGCAGCTCTCCACGGCCTGCAGGTTTTAGATGAGCCACAGGTACAAAACACTGGAATGAAACGGCTCCATTACCTCCTCCTGTGTGGATCCGTTTCTCCAGAACCTTAATGACCTCATTATTCTGTAAAGGTTTCAGGGCACCGGGCCTCCAGGACTGGAGTTTGACCCCCGTGTTTAAGAGCAACCAGTAAAGGTACTTCATAAGTTCTGCAAAAGCAAATATTAACTTCCAGGAAAGAACTTCATAGTTTCCAGTAAGTTCCATGAAAGTTTCAAGAAATGACCTGGTAACTGCAAAACAAAATCCTACCAAGGATTTTTCTCTAGTTTCTTGTGTAAATAAACGTGAAACAAGACAAAACTAACTTGGCAGATTGTTTCACTTAGAACATTTTATAAATGAACCAATCTTTTCATCAATATTCAGTAATTATTGACTTAAAACAAGTTCTTATCTCTTGCTGAAAGTTAGTTTTGTCTTGTGATTTTGCACTTTGCTCTCTGAAAAGTATCAACTAGTTTTTGTAAAGGCAACAATTTATGGACTGTACATCTGTTTAATTGATTCATATTCTTATTTTCACAGGATTTTTTAAGGGTTTTAAATCCAATAATCTGGTTTTAAACACTGGTGATGCGTTTTATCACCCAAAGGAATCAAACTTGTGAAATATGAAGATGAAACTGAGGTTAAACCAAATAATGGACATTTATGGAGAAACAGATTTGAACAGTTTTTAACTTTTTTGAAAAGTGAAATGAACCAAACCTGAACAGGAACATAATCTGAGGTTTAGATTAACATCTGGATCAGAATAATCTGATCTTTAAATCCTGTAAAGACGCAATTTGCTCACCAACAGGAAGTCGAATGGAGGAGATGTTAGCCACTGTGAAGAAAGACAGAAAGGTCAAGGGTCAGGTTTTAATGTTCCTGTTTGATATAAAACACTGAAATAAAGCTGGTATCGTTTGCTAGGCTGTGAGAAAACATGACAGAAGAAACTGTGTTGCATAAAAAGACCAAACAATTATTAATATCAAAAGAGATAAAGAAGCTTAAAGTTTATGGAAATAAAATCTGAGAAAATGTTTTAGTTTCTGTATGTCTGTTAGCATTAGCATCTGTTAGCATTAGCTAAACCTGGCGGCGTTCAGAAGCTAGCATGATGCTACGTTAGCCTGTTTGGCTGAGAAAAGATTTGAAAACAACAAAATAAAGATCAGATAAAACCTACAAGTTACATTAACAGATAAAATGTTTACAGTTCAAGTCTTTTTACATTAAACCAGTTTTCCTGTAAAAGAAACTGTTTTTTTTTTTTTACAGTAAAACCTTTACTGAAGGTTCACAACCTTCAGTAAATAAAACAGAAACAAATTTAGAAATATGATATTTTTCCATATTTGTTTTATTTTATTTTATTCAGACTTTCAGGAATATGAAAAGCAAACTAAAGCAGATAATCTGAACATTTTATTTGGGAAGTTTTTTTTTTTTAATACAATTTTAAGTCTCTTCCAAAGAAGACAAATAATATAAATCCTGGTTTTGTGAGTAAGAATAATCTTTGCTTTAAATGGTTAAAGGTTTATTTAGTTTATAATTAGTGCCTCTGATTTTGTCTTCAGTTTATTTCCAATCCAGCTTCTGGATTAAACCTTCCAGCAGATTAAACAAACCTCTGTTCGGTCCTTCAACTATGGTCTGGTTGAACAGCGGCGTGACGGAGCCGTCGCCCCAGAACCCGCTCACCTCTCTGCCTGGACAAAACGCACTTTAATCAGACTAAAGGCTCCAGGAATATTCACTTCCTTCAGAAAAATAAAAATGTTTTTCCATCAACCTTAAAACATGGCAGATTATTTCTGAGTTGAAGTGGCTGCAGCAGATCTTTACCTACCCGTCTTCCCCGCCATCACACAGATGTAGATGCAGTCGGAGTTGTTCCTCTGGCTGACTGAGGCACAAACAGGAAACGCATCAGACATTAAACACCTTTCCAGTCAGAGCTGAACGTTCAACTTTAATGCCTCAAAATCGTTCAGATTAAACCACCAATGAGTCAATATATATTGATCCTCCTAAATAACGTCTGTCTTTCTCATTCTGGTCTTGTCAGAGTTTGGAGTTGATCATTCTCAGATCATCAACCAGGAAATTATTCCTGGATCATTTGATCCAGCTCTTCACTCATCGATTCCTGGACTGATTCAATGAAATATATTTGCTCAGTTTTTCGGTCCTGGATGTTTTTCTTGAACTAAACTTTCTCCTCTGCAGCTCCTCACTGGGCCTGCAGAGTTCAAACCAACATGTCCTCTGGTTGCAGCTCAGCCCTCAGGACGAAACGGCCCCGACGTCAAAACCCTCCAACGAGGCCGAACCAGAACTATTCTGACAAATACTGGCCAAAATTCCCACTCAGCTGGAAGACGTTGCAGTAAACCTTCACAGCAGTTGTTGCTGCTGAGAGGCAGATTAAAGAGACAACATTTAATCTGAACTCAAGTAAGAGCAAAAGAAATGACCCAGGAGGAAAGAAGTATTGGTCAAAAGTACAGAGTAACTGATCAAATTATCAATAGTCTAATATTTCAAAATGTTTTTGACCACAATATTAAGCGGAAATATTCTTGTTTTAAGGAGGAAAATGACAACAAATAACAAAATCAAGCAAATAAATTTTTTTAATAAAAAGTTAAAGATGTCTGAGTCTGGAGAGTTTCTGGTTAAACATGTTTGTTTTTCCTTCAGTGGGAAGAAAATCCAGAAATTTTATTCAAGTAAGAGAAAAAATATACCGTATTTTCCGGACTATAAGTCGCATTTTTTGGGGAAATTTATTTGATAAAATCCAACACCAAGAACAGACATGCCATCTTGAAAGGCAATAAAAATAGAATAGAGGCAACAGGCTGAATAATTGTACGGTTTGCTAACGTTACATGAGACATGAACAACGAACTGAGAACGTTCCTGGTATGTTAACATATTAATAGTTATTCAGATAACTAGAGCATAAATAACATGCTAACAAGTTTACCGAACCATCCGGGTCCAAATCTCTAAATCGAATGAAATCTTCATCTTCTGTGTCGCTTTTAAACAGCTCCGCTAACTTTACCTCTCCGGAGGTAGAATAACACAGGCCTACAGCGCCCTCTGGCGGTTCAGTGTGAAAATAACATGTGATATGATAAAATAATGTGTAAATTTCCACACATAAGTCGCTCCGGAGTATAAGTCGCACCCCGGCCAAACTATGAAAAAAACTGCGACTTATAGTCCGGAAAATACGGTAATTCATAATAAAACTTATCCAGTAAAGAGTAGTAAAAATACTTCTAAACGTTCATAGAAAGTTAAAGGTGAGTAATTGAGTAAAGGTAAGTAGTTCCCAGAAGCTCAGCTGAGGATTAATCCCTGTTTCACACAGGATCAGGTCTGGATTATTTCCTCACTTAACAAACAATTTTATTTAAAAACTGCATTTTGCTTAATGTTTAATATTTTTCTGTTTAATCTGAGCTGCTGAATCTGTTTAATCTGAACGGATCGGTCGGCAGTGACGGAGGCGTCTGGGTTCGGTTCACACCTGACAGGATGGATGAAGACCTAAACAGCTCCTGGAGGAAACTGGTCGAGTTTCCCATCACGTCCAGCAGGATGGCGGTGAAATCTTAGGACAAAAAGGTTCTGATGAGAAGCAGAGCTGCAGGTTGAGGTCAGAGGTGACGGATCCTCACCGGTCAGGTCGTTTGTGTCGTTGGTGACGCAGTAGCAGAACCGCCTCCTGAACAGACCGCTGTCTAAGCTCTTTATACTGGAAACTAAAACAAAGAGAAATGGTTTATTAAATATTAGTTTTATCACCAAGATAAATTGGTCCAAAGATGTGACTGCAGCTGTAGCACAGTCCCACCACTAGGTGGCAGTATTCCCACATGTTTGAGCAGCGCAGTGAGACCTGCAGGCCTGTGACAAACATGTTGATGGTTTGAGAAGAAGCGGATCATATTTACTGTTGTAAACCAGCAGGGTGAGTTTATGCAGGTCCAGAGGGCTGAAGGACGAGACGCTGAGCAGAGAGAAGATCTGCCGAGATCCTGCAACACATCCAGGATCACCGGGTCAGAAAACCTGCACTGCTAAAATAACTAACTGATTAAAACTGCATTAACATCACACATAACAAAATAATTAGAAATTACAACCAAAATCACTAAAACAAGCTGGAGGAAGTGAAAACATGTTCCAGATTAACTTTAAAGATTTATTTATATTTAACAGTTCAACACATTTTACCAGTGCATTCTGGGAAAACCTTTAAGAACATTCATGATCTTGGTTTGGACCAGAAGGAAAATGAGTTTGACATCCGGATCAGAGGCGTTTCAGGACAGGATGACGATTCTCAGCTTCAGCAGCTTCTGCACAACGTCTCTGGCTTCTGTTCTGCAGTCGACCTGCAGGTTTTGCAGCGCGACGCGTCTCTTTCCTCAGCATGTGATGGTTGGACATTCGCATCATGTCCAGCTTGCAGACAATAGTTTGAACAGAGGAAGGCGGCGCTTCCAGAGGAAGAACCTCGAGTGCTGATTTATTTTGTCTCTCCTGCTTGAACAAACCAGACAGTTTGTAGAGAGCTAAACCTGAGTGGATTCCACGTTTCACACCAACATCTACGTTTCTTTAAGCATCTGAAGGATGGAAACAGATCCAGAGCGGCGAAGCTACTACTACGTACCAGAGTGGCTGGAACTTATCAAGGTGTTGACCAGCGGCGTGAGGTCGATGGCGGCGGGGTCGATGGCGGCGGGGTCGATGGCGGCGGGGTCGATGGCGGCGGGGTCGATGGCGGCGGGGTCGATGGCGGCGGGGTCGATGGCGCTCTCAGCTGGGATTTCTGGGAGGTAAGGCAGAGAGACGATTCGATACAGAGTCTAAACTGGGCGCAGAAATCAAATTATACGTTTCAGATTAATAAAACAATAACAATCTGCATAAATCCATGCAAACAATCAGAAAGTTCTGCAAAATGTTCTGAAAGTTCTAGGAAAGTATCCAGATTGTGGAAAAAGTCCTGCAGAACTTTTTACATCCCATAATTTATCCGTTAAGTTCTGTAGAAAAGTCAGAGACTGTTTGTGAAAGTTTGTCAAAGTGTTTTGTAAGTTCTAGAAATTTATTTTCATACATCAGGAAACTTATGAGCTTCATCCTGTTTCTGACCTTAATTTTAATATTTTACAGAAACATTATTAATTATTAAAAATTATTAAAACTAAAGAATGAAACAGAAAGAAATGTAAAGTTTATTTTCCATTACAGGAGATAACAGAGTATTTGCTCATTTTGTGATAGTTATTAAAATGTATTGAATAATTTGTGTCTAAATATATCAGGAGAAATTTGTAATAAAGTGTCTCTGGAAGAGAGAAAATACCTGAGAAATGATTAAAGTCTCTCTTGTGTCGCTCGTCTTTCATCCTGATTCTTGAATCTGTACAGAAACAAAGATTACAACTTTTATAAAGATTCATATCATTTCTTGACAGATGGATTGTAGCAAACATGAAAACTATATTGAGATTTTACAGTTCTAATTATTGTGTTATTTTCTGCTGTTACATCCCTGCATAAATATTCTAAAAACACCAGGTTTTTTTCACAAATAGAAAGTGAACTTTCACTAAAATACGTTTTCATTATTTTCTAATAACTAACAGCTTTGATGGACCAACCTCGGCTGAAGAGGATGAGGAGCGAAGCTGCAGAAACACAGGTGATTAACCAGAGGCGAGGAAGCAGCAGGAACCTTCTGAGAGCCTCCATGATGCTGCAGAGCGTCAAACGCGGCGGCTGCAGCAACGCGGCGGCTGCAGCAACGCGGCGGCTGCAGCAACACGAGGAGGAAAAGAAAACCTTAAAATCCAGCAGAATCTCTGCAAAGGAACAACCAGCAAGAGGAGATCTGACTGCGTGTTTCAGCCGTGCAGAATGAAACCGTCAAACTTTTCTCAGAGAGTCACCCACACCGGCGGTCAGAGGATTCAACTAGGCCGTTTTCTCCCCTCTGAGCAGCAGCTGTTGGCAGCAGGCCGACGGCTCAGAATAATTCAGATCCTTCACCACCTCCAACAGCTCACTGTAAGAAACACCAGACCTCCAGGGAAAACTGGAAAGGCTGCAATTCACAACCCTGACCTGCAGAGGGAGCAAGAGAGACTAACACTGAGGATTATTTCATTACGTTTACTTCTGGGTTGTTGATGTCCACCAGGGAGGAAGTTAAGATCTTATCTAAACAGTTTTTATCCAAATGGAAATCTGCAGCATCACTGAGTCCAAATCAAAGTTCTGATTTCACCAGGACTGTTATCTTGGAGTGGTGTAGTCAAAGTCCAGAAGTGAACCTGACAGGAACTGTGTGCAGGCGTCGTCACTCTGATTGATTTGGAGAAGGAAGAACAAATGTTACCAAGTTAAGGAGCTGAAAAACCGAATGAACCAAGAATCAGTTTACGGTTCTGGACGCTGCTGCTGGATTTTATTTAACAAAAAAAACATTTTCTCCAGAACCGGAAACTGATCCAAAACGCTTCGGCCAGATAAAACGATCGGATCTGCAGGAGGTTTCATTCCTGCTAAACCGGAGACGTTTCTCCCCACTGTGGCCCTGTGCTTGTTCAGAGGGAAAACCGAGCGTCTTTGGTCAGAGGCTTCTTCAGATTCGTTGCGTTACAGACTGCTACAGGAGATCTTTTACAGTGTAGTTAAACGGTCATAATGATTTGCTGGAGCCTCAGATCAGAGAGACGATCAGCAGGCGGCGTTCGACGTGAGGAACCAGTCAGGGAACGGAGGAAACGTGAAGTCTGGCAGAAAATCATCCAAAACGAGACAAAAATCTGCTGCAAACGTTTCCTCTGGTTCTGCTGAACAAACATCACTGAGCGCCTCCTACTGGACAGAAGGAGAAGATTCATTATGAGGCGGATTTTCAGCCAATTCCAGAAAACGGATCTTCAGCTGCAGAGTTTATGAAATAAAACTAAAAGACAAGAAACGCGACACATCAGCAACAATCCACCCAATAAAATCTATTAAAAACAGCAGCAGACATGATGCAGCGAAAAAGGAAAAAACAACGACAAAAAGAGCAAAACGTCGGATCAGAACCGGCGGATTTTAACTGAACAGAACCAAACTAACGTCCATCCTATGACTGAGCCTCTGGTCAAATGATTCACATAAACTAAATATTTCATTAGTTTCCATTTTGCTCTAGAAAGTTTTGATATGTTGAATTTAAAATGTAGAAATGGTTCAAATATTTTCCTTCATATTTAATATTTTAACTGAAAACCTGAACTTTGTGGAACAGAAAAAAACTTCAAGAAAATCCCACAAATTATAAACATTTAAAGATTCAATAATATTTATGTAAATAAAAACAGTTCAGAAAAGTGACTAAAGTTTTATTAAAATAACCTGAAAGTTTCCAGGGAGTTTAATGGGAGAAAAGACAAAGTTTCCAAATATTAAGAAGTGAAACCACTCAGAAAATGTTCAGTTTGTTACTTTATTAATAACTGGTGCAATTGAAAACACAAAAATAAAAAAAAATCAAGTAAGAATACGTTTGCATATTATATCATAAAAACAACATATCCAAAGTGGTTAAAATCAAAACAGCAACTTTAGTTTTTTTTCCAAACTAATGAGAAATAAATGAAATGATGCAGAGCTCTGAAGGCCACTAGTGTCAAATTGTCCAAACATTCCTTAAATTAAACTTAATAAAATGTTTCTGTAACAAGCTGCCGTCTTTTCCTCCCGTAAACCCGCCTGAGAACGAAGGCGGCGGCTTCAGGACGCCTGACGTCCTCCTGCGAGGACAGAGTCCCGTCGCGCCGCCGTCGGCCCGCACAGTTTAGCGTTCGGAGTTTGACGGCCTCAGCGAGAAAAGCATCAGATAAAATCATAACTGCAAAAGGCCAAGGCACAAATAATTAGTAGCAATCGAAACGTCCAGTAACTTTACAGGTTGAGTGCAGGATCCGCCGATCCGAGCGCCGCGGAAAACAAACATTCATAAAAACAACATTTCATGGAGCTGTATTGCCTTCTGAACTACATGGAGGCCAAAAGTTTTCCTTTTCATTCACAATTATTAAACACAAAGAAAAACGCCGTGAGTTTGATGCGCTTATTGTATGAAACAGTTTGATGTCGTCATGGTTTTTCTTTTAAATGATCCGTTAAAGTGGGCCGACTTTTATAAAAACCAATCAATGAAATATATTGATCCAGTTCTTTTGTTCAGTCTGAAAGTAACAAAATACAGAAACCAAGTTACAATTAATCAGCAAAGAAAGAAACGAGAAGAAACTTATCCTGGATTCAGACATTTTTATCTTTAAATCTGTTTAAATCAAAACAAGCAGATCAACAGTTTAAAACATTTTAAAATGTCTTGAATGACGAGGAAAAAACTTCACATTAAAGCAAAACGAACAGAAAATATTTGATTTGAAACGGAAAGAAATTACAGAGGAACATCGATGTTATAATAAAATATCTGCTGACCAGATAAAATAACTATTTAGATGAAATATTATTATTATTATTGTGGCTTTTAGCAAATTTAGGTAATTCTAACTGAGCTGAAACAAAATAAGTTTAATCTGATTTAAATGCCTTTAATTTGATTAACAGTCATTACATCATCAGTTCTGACAAACTTTCACTTAATGTTGGTTTGTATTAAAATAACAGATAGTTTGCACTAAATTATTTGAATTTATGACTTTTTCTTTACTTGTTGCTTCTCTTGAAGAGATTTCAGATAAACTGGATAAAATTAAGACATTCAGTAACAAATAAATGAAATAAAGAGCAAAAAAATGGACAAAAGTTTCTGACGTTATAAAAACTCAAAATCGATTTAATTCAAGTGAGAATAAATTAAAGTGACAATTTTTCACTGCAAAAAGTAATGCTAGCATTTTCTTTTGAAACACTGTTTTTACTGAATATAAAATATTACTGAATATTTTCAGTAGATGTAATAAAGAGAATTTGTATTTGATCATTTTGGTAGCATTGTTCTTTTTGCAGTTTGTTTCCCGTCTTGGAAGACATTTTTTCTAATTAAAAAAATAAACTTTAACAGTGATTTGATGTCAACGCTTTCATACTTGGGTCAGTCAATTTGAAAGGAAGCCACACGTTGAACTTCAGATGGAAGAAATAAGTACAGCAAGCATTTAAAGATGTTTTATAAACCAAAACTGAAGTGCAAGGCAAAGATATTGTTGTGCAAAACATTTTAAAGAACAATAATGAACAAGAAAATACATCAAAACATTGAAAGTTGAAACCAGAACAGGAAGAAAAACAGAGAAACAGTAAAAACTTTACATGTTGGGTCTGAAACCATCTGAACCGGATTTACAGAAACCAGATTTTAAATCTCGTTCATAAACTGTGAGGTGAACTTCAGGTGTGAAACACTAAATCATGAATGACTGAATCATTCTGGACGGTGCTTGAGGCACAATGAACGAACGAATGAATGAACGAACGAATGAACGAATGAATGAATGAATGAATCTCTGCAGGGATACTAGATTATCCTGTCTGTGCAGTGACAACTAATCCTACAACATTTTGTTTTTATATAAGTGGATTAGAGGAACAGATTATATTTGTTGTACAGCAGATTAAGCAGATAATTGAACGTTTTACCCGTTTCACTGATCCAGACTTTCAATTGCAAGCAGTGATGCAGAAACAGGGAGTTTAAAGGAACAGTTTAAATTTTTACCGCTGGGTTTGTCTGAGGTATCTATAAGAAGTCAGTATCTTATCAGTACCTTCAGTCAACTCTCTGCTACTATACTGCATTTATTTGTAAGGGCTGCTAAATGTATCTAATGTACCTAAAATAACCTAGGATGGAATAATGAATGAGAGGACTTTACCTACTGGAGAGTTTTAGATTTACGCTCTAACATTTAGCATAGTTTCAAAATTAGCAGAACACAACTCTAAAGTTAAATGTTATCTGTTTGCTTTACAGCTAACTGCAAGATTAGCTTGATCGTTAGCTTGGCAGGTTACTGATTCCACAGTTACAACAAATGTTAACTTGGAAGTAAAGTTAGCAGGCAGTCAATCTGACCGCATGTCTGTTAGCCCAACTGCTAGCTTGACATATATCTTGCTTGTTAGCTTGACAGCTGTGGATTTTCCATTAGCTGGACGGTTGTCTTGCTAATAACTCAACACTGAGGTCAGTAGTTAAACATTAGACATTAAACTCTGCCCTGCTAATGCCCTGTTAGCATGACAGATTATTTACTAGCACAACAGTTAGCCTAATTCATACTGCTACAGTTACCTCACATATAGCTTCATAGCCAGGTTAATAGTTAGCATGGAAAATAGACCATAACAATAAGATTGAGTGTTAGCATGACAATTAGATTGACAGAAAGTTAGTATAACAGATAAACAGTTAGCTTTTACAATTAGACTGTTAGCTGGATAACTAAATCAACTGTTTGCATGACAGATTGACTGTTAGCCTAAGAGTTAGCTCAATTGTTAACTCGACAGTCATCTTGCTGGTTAGCTAGATAGTTAGCTCAAGATCTAGTCTGACTCGACTAGCTTCACATCAGGTATCAGCATTTGAAAGCTAACACGTCGGTTAGCACAACCAAGCTGCTTCTTTATTATATTGAACAGGAACTTTGTTCGGTTATTCAAGCTGGAATGAACCGGATCAGATTTTCTGGCCAGAACTTTTCATGCTTCATAAGAACTTATAGCAGAATGATTGTTAATTCCTAACAAGTCACTACTCGTTAGGAATAGTAGTGACTCGTTAGGAATAGTAGTGACTCGTTAGGAATAGTAGTGACTCGTTAGGAATAGTAGTGACTCGTTAGGAATGGTAGTGACTCGTTAGGAATGGTAGTGACTCGTTAGGAATAGTAGTGACTCGTTAGGAATGGTAGTGACTCGTTAGGAATAGTAGTGACTCGTTAGGAATAGTAGTGACTCGTTAGGAATAGTAGTGACTCGTTAGGAATGGTAGTGACTCGTTAGGAATGGTAGTGACTCGTTAGGAATAGTAGTGACTCGTTAGGAATGGTAGTGACTCGTTAGGAATAGTAGTGACTCGTTAGGAATAGTAGTGACTCGTTAGGAATAGTAGTGACTCGTTAGGAATTAACGATTGTTAAGAGTCACTACCACCGCAGTGTTTCTATATAACTGAATACATAAGAGTTCTGCCCTGATGATCAAGCACAAACTGCAAGAACCTTCAAATACAGGATTTTAACAAAACATTTATGAGGCTCTAAATCAACTGTTAGCTCAACACTTAGCACCACTGCTAGCTGAGGGCGATGGTGCCTGTAGCTTCAGAGTAAACTGAACCATTAGCCTGAATTAAAGCTGTTCTGTTTGACAGTTACTGTGAATTTCATTTGTACTCAGAAGTAAAAATCTGAGTCCAAGTTAAAATTAATGAGAAATCCAAATTCAGTCTGAACTGTGAAGTCAGAGGTTTCAAACTTAGCAAAGTTTTAATCCTTCTGTTTATTTTTAATTAAAATCAGTCACATATCCTGCTGAATAAAATGTTTGTCAGCATATTCTTTAGTCTGTAAATGCATAAAATGCAATACATTAGCTTGTATTGCTAGTAGTAGAGAGTCTGGTCCCTGAGCACAACAAGCAAATCATAAATGGACCAACAAATGGCCCATGGCGAACGTGGGAATGTTAGCTCAACTGTTAACCTGTTAGCTTTACAGTTAGCTCATTTATTATCTTGAAAATTAGTTTGAGAGTTGGCTTTTCTGTTAGTGGGACAGCAACTATTAGCTATATTCACTAACTAATGTCCTTAACAAATCACCAGTCCTATCTAGTAGGTAAAAAACTGACTACTTATAGCTACTCCACACAACCCCATTAAATTCAAACTATTCCTATAAGTTATAAACGAACGAACTGAGGAAACATCTTCTTACGGCTCAAAAAACAGACTAACAAGTTTGAATTCACCTCCAAGGAGTTTTGATTTTCCCTATTAAATCTACATTTTCTTTTTAAAATATGCAGCAGATCTACAGAAATATAAAACCGTCTACACAGAGTAAGATTGTTAAATAGGGTTTATAGCAGAAGTCATAAAAGCAGAGCAGAGACTTGCTGTAGTATTATCTGCTTCAACATGCGATACAGGTGATAACTCAAGTCTTCGTCAGGTTTTACATCACAATCTGTGATTCGACAGATAAAGTAGTAAAAGTAGTTCAGGCCTCAAAATGTGTCCAGGTTGTTCATAACATCCAGATTTCAAAATTACAAATAGAACAAGATTTAATTACAATTAAGAAACTTTAAGTATATATAAATGTCTTATTGCAAAGTAGGATAAATAACATTTCCTACACTAGATTTATTAAGGCCTAGTATATTTAAATAATTTTGAACCATTTTAGAGCAATTCAAACAGCTTCATAACAAAGCTAAATATCCATTTATTTTATCATATAATAAGTTTACTGTTTAACTTTCCAAAATATGTAAAAAAGGTTAAGCAGGAGATTTAATTACTTTCTTAATAAGTATATTATTTTCATTTATAGCAAAAATAGTTAAGACAATGAAATTTTAAAACATGCATCAGCTAATCGCAGTAAAATTACAACTTTATTGTTCCACTTTAGGCAGCTACTACAATTTATTGACTTGATTATTAATAATAGAAAATTGAAAGCGAAGCATTGCTTTCCTTCCTCTTCACAATTATGCGCGACTTTGTGTTGCTCCGTCATAAAATCCCAGTAAACTTTAGTCAAAATGTTCTAAAATTAATATTTTTGTCTCTAGCAAGAAAAACCTCAGAGTTCAAAACATCAACATCAAATGTAGAAAACTTTTAAAAACCTTCAGATTTAACCTTTTAAAGCAGAAATAGGTTTATGGAGAAACTTTCCTATAAATCAAGCAGAAACTGAGACAATAAGAAATTATTCAGATAATCCAAAATAAATTAGAATTAATTATGTTTCTCTGTTTGGGGTCATTTTAGGGAAAAGTTTGAATAAATCTCAGCTGAGAAACTTGAAAATGCTACATTAAAGTTTATAAAGAGCAGTGAGTTATTTTTTATTTCAAATGTATTTAAAGGTTAAAACGGCCTTTATAAAGATGTTTAAATGTCTATTTTACTTCCCGGTTTCTTATGATAGGATTCATAAACATTCACAGCCTCTGAATCCTCAGATTTTCCTGTTTTTCTCTACAGTAGGAACCTGGTGCTTTTCTAGATACGTTTAGATCCGTCCCCTGACACTTTACCTCCATGACTTTCTGCTTTGTTCTGCACTGTGAAACTTGTCACCTTTTTAACCTAATTAATCACATTGTTTTGTCCATTCAAAGGTTTGCATGTTTCTGGTTGCACAAGCTACATCGGCTAACAGCAGCGATGGACGACGGAGCCGCTTCTCTCGGCCCTCTGGGTCTAACGTCTGAATAAATGACCTGACTGGATGCTGGAAAAGACTACTGTTGTGTGCAAGTTGTGCTAAAAGGAGCTAGCCTATCAGGGAGGCTATGCTAGCCTAAAATAGCATCTCAATGCTAAACATGTAGCAGCTATTGCTAATGTTAGCGTCCACAGTCTAAGACTTCCTGGACAGAAGAACATTTTGCTCAAATCTGATGGTTTAATAAACTAAATAACAGATTAAAAACTATAAATATCATATTAATATTTATTAAATAATTTAGCAGCAAAAATGTGTTTTCAAGGGAATTTGTTGCTTATTCTGGGAATATACGGTTTTAAATTAAACAGTTAATTAATTACAGACCCTGTAATTAACTCAGTTAAAAATGTAATCGAGTCCCACTGCTGTCATCCATGAAGCTGAATTTCAGCGAATCAGCAGTGAAAAGGTTTAAACCTCTTACAGCTAAACCTTTACATTTACTGCAACTTTACAAAATAGTTCAATAACATGTTTTCACTTTGTCATTATGGGGATTTTTATTTTTAAGAATCCTTCACTAAATCTGACGAAACATGGAAAAAGCAAAGGGGAGTAAATACTTAGCAGGATGTTTTGTATTATACTTATTGGTCAACATTATGTTGAATGTGTTTTATGAAATGAGAGACGGTTCAAATCCCTGGATTCATGTGCCAGCAAAGCATCAGAAATTTAGTGTTTCAAATATTTTCTGACTGTAAGTTTGTAAATCTGAGATGAAAACAAAAACAAAACAACACAAATGTAGGAAGATTGGATCAAACAACGAGACAGACAGACGAGGAACAAGAACAGACAGGAGACTTTTGGTTCCAGTGTCGCCCTCTAATGGTCACCCCAGGAATGGTGCAGCATCATGCAAACCATGCAGAAACAAGGACGTCTTCATATAAAAAATAAGTGTTACAAAATGGCATAGCAGGTATAAGTTTCCATTCAATCTCTGTTCTTTTTCCTGATATATCCTGAAATTTGCAGTGTCTACACTAAAAGTCGCATGCGTCACATGCAGTGCGGTTGGCTTTGCAGCAGTAAAGCTTTTGGATGTATATATTTTGTATAATGTTCTTTTTTTAGCTAAATTTTCGTGAAGAGTGCGCTGTACAGAGTTTTTTCTTTACAAACGGTCTGCTTTCCCTTTTTTTGTGTGTTGCCGTTGGGGCGGACTGCGGTGGTCTCTGCAGGTCGACGGCCGGTCGTTCAGAACGCGCAGCAACGAGGCGGATTAGACCCGCCTTCGTCCCAAAGGTGTGGCTTTGACCCAGCGTTCTGGGTTTTAGAGGCATGGGTTGGATTTAAGGTCTCAGAGTCGAGGCGACGTCGTGTTTCAGGGCGGCGTGTTCCACTCTGCGTCCCCGAACCCCTCGCCGGTGGAGGAGAGGGGCAGGGCGCCCCCGCTGGGCGTGAAGGGGTCTGTGTCCGTGTCCGTCTCGCCCTCGGCCAAGTAGCTCGGCCTGGTTCTCGTCCAGCTGGCCTCCCCGGCCGCCACCGCCGCCCCCATCGACAGGTCCAACCCCGCCTCGCCCTCCCGCTCCCCGGAAATGCTGAACCCGCTGGGCGAGCGCTCCAGCTCCTCGTGGTTCACCGACAGGAGCGAGAGCGGCGAGTCGCCCCCGCGGCCCCCTGTGGTCCTGCCCCGCCCCGCCGACAAGTCCTGCAGGGAGCTGATGGGCAACACGGTCGGCCGCTCCGTATACGTGGGGATGGCGGCCGGCGCCGTGCCGCCTGCCAACCCGAACCCCGGCCTGCCGCCTCGCCCTCTGCTGCAGGTCGAATTCGCTTTGCTGACAGGCACCTGGTATGACATCTGAGGGAACACCTCGGAGTAGTTGAGGAAAACCCGGCGGATCTCACCGTTCGCCGTCTGGTCGCAGGCCTCCAGGGTCATCCGAGCGTCGCCGGCCGAGTCCACCTGCAGGTGCTCGGTGTGCTGGATGTGCATGTCCACCAGGAAGTCCAGCTTCTTCTCCATGTCCTCCACCTGAGACAGAGACACATCCGTCCATGAGCTCAGGAAACTGACCCGCCAACACCAAAGCTCAGAACCATGAAGGACACGGTCAGCCGCTTCTACGGGTTCTGAACAGAAATATGTTTTATTCCTCATTCCACAAAGAAGAAACTCATGGATTTAAAGGTTTTCATGACCTTGAACTATGAATAAATTTAGTTGATCAATCAATAAAAACACAACAAAATAATAGAAACGCAACACAAACACACCAGAGTCCATAGATGGGAAGTGGGGTAACCATAATCAGACCATTATATTGCTCTTCAATTTGAACTCTCACCTGCCTCTCCACCCTGACAAATCTACCCATCATGCTTTGGTCTTCGGTATCTGGCATGGACGTGGCTTTGGCTAAGTAGGACTCATGCCTGAAACAAAGAGAAACAAGTACATGAAGATGGTTCCGCCATTACATGCTTGAACATTAGCGATGCAGAATGGTGTCGCAGTACCTGGGTGACTGACTGGATGGGTAGTTAAAGGGTGTTTTCTGGGGCTTCTTGCTTTTTGGGGTGAGGGGAGGTCCAGGGGCAAGAATCATGTCGATCCTTTAGAGAAGAGACACGGTGAGCATGGCACATATGAGGCATTTAGCAAGATTTACCCCTCTGTGTTGTGTCTGCTCACCTTGTCTGGAGGTATTTAATTCTGCAGAGCATGTCTAGATGTCCAGCAGAGTACTGCTCAATCACATCTTTGACATCGTAAGGCCTCAGAGTTTCCTTAAACCTCTTCTTGTTCAAGAGAAATTGCATGATCCTGTGAAGCAAAGTCCAAGATCAAGATTTCAATGTGGAACATGACTGCATCTGTTGAAGCTCTGCAACTTCCTGGAGTTTAAACAACTAGTTACACCAACTAAAACAGTCGGAGTTTTCTACAACTACCCAAACAAGGTAGAAGAGTCATACAAAACCTGAAAACTCCTCAGGACATCCGTCCATTGTACGGACTGGTTTCTATCTTCAACAGTCATTGGGCACAAAGGGTTGTACACCCTGGACAGGTCAGTGATCCATCACAGGGTAATGAAAACACTAAGGGCAATTCAGGGGCCAACAAACCTAACTTGGATGTTTTTGGATGCTGGTCATTGCTCAGATGTAGGATGCAAGTTCAATGTCTGCCCTAGGGTTGGTTGCTAGGGGGAAATGCCCCAAAACCACCAGGAGAAGATGTCAAAGAGGCATCAGATGCCTCAAACACCAAATGACTAAAAACTTTCAAACTTCTGGATCTCAGGTCTTTACTGTACAGAGAGGTCATCCCAGATACTCGTATGTCCTTTTCTTTGGTCAAGATCCATTTCAGATCCATACCAGTTAAAAACTGTAATGCAGACAGAGCAGCAAATTAAACACTGTTGGCTTTGACAGGACTGGAGGGAACAGTAATAAAACAAGCACTGTGGATCTGCTCAGGCCTGTTCTTGTATTGGTGGCACTATCCTTTCAGTCTAAACTCGGTGGATAATGTTCGTCTTAAGGACTGCCTGGTAAAATGCTCAGAGTTCAGACTAATCTGCTGGTGTTCCAACTTAGCCACTCTTGGTGAATGCATCTTCTAGTTTGGTTTAAACTGGTGTCTCCAGTCCTCAGGGGCCACAGCCCTGCATATTTCAGATGTGTTTCTGTTCAGGAACACCTGATTCAAATGACTGAATGACCTCCTCTGCATGAAGATCTACACAACTCTGTTAATCACCTATTCAAGCCAGGTGAGTGGCAGAAAGGCCACACCTAAACCTGCAGGGTAGCGGTCTCTGAGGACTGGGATTGAAAAACACTGGCTTACATCCAAGTCCAGCCCAGCAAAGTGCCATTTACTGGACAGTCACCTGACAGGGGCTCCTTTTTCTAACCGCTCATTTCAGGCAAACCGTACACCGCCTCCTTTGGTGTTAACACTTCCCCTACTTGAGTTCAATCCCATCATCCCTCAGTTCTTTGACATGCTCGTCTTTGAGGCCTGTTTGCCACCCACTGAGCTGTTATCTTCAGCTCTTCCCAGAATCCTCGGCTGCTGCAGGAGCTCCTGTGTTTGGCAGAAAGTCTTGGGGGTCCTGAAACCAAAACCCTTCGTGTCTGAGTTCCCCTTTCAGGGAGTCATTCAGCCCCAGCATAATGGGGTGGGAGGAAGAAGTGCTTTCACAGGGTTAATCACTCATCTCATAGGTCTTCACGCTAGATTGGATTCCTGCATTATGTCAGCTGTGTGGCCTATAGACGCACCAGGAGACTGTTAACATGTGTGCGCTCTGGTTTACACCACTGATGTCGACACGTCCAGGTTTGCATTGCTGAAAGAAAGGTCACACTGAGCACATACGCTTGAACCTGAAGACCAATTACATTGTTACATGTGGAGCTGAGAGCAGTTCGGAAGCCTTTGACTTGCTCACCAAAAACAGTTTTGATAAAAAGAAACATTTTAACTGGTAATACGGTGGAACTGATATAATACTGCCTGATTGTTGCAACGTGCCAAAGTAGGACAGAGTGAATAGACTGATATCTATGAAAAATGCTGACCTAAAACAAACTTTTATTTCAGAACAGTAAGATAAGCATCATGGTTTTCAGAGCTTACTGATTCTGGGATCCTTGTCCTTCGCCCAGGCGAGTGGCAGAAGGAAAACCTATGACATGCAGGGAAGTGCATGTTATGACCATAATCCCTTTGGTCGTAACATGTTCATTAATCAGGTTAAAACAGTTGGTATTTTCTACAGACTCTGGTTGTTAAGCACTTTTATGATCCAGCATCGGGTCTTTCTCCTTGAAATCTACAACGTTCTCCCTGGGCATGAACTCTGGAAACTTCCTCGGAGTCCGAAAACATGACTGCTTCGTTAACTGGGGTGTCTAAATTGTCTTCAGGTATGGGTGAGTCCAGGGTTGTGTGTCCTGTGACGGACCTGTCCAGGCTGTCCCTCACCTCTCACCTCTGACCGTCAGAGATTAGCACCAGATGGACGGATGACTCGGTAATTTCCTTCCAAACCGCCAGACCTTCCTGTTATCTTCTGAAGTGGTACTGATCACTGGTTCTACAGGCTCACTGATATCGTTTCTGCTGAATGGTGTGGGATGGGTCAGTGTGGTGTGGTATGTAATTTTGTCTGTAAACGGTCCATACAACCGTCCGTACCACTCCGTTCCTGGAGACCCTTCAGTTGTAGGTCTATGGGAAAATGAGCAGAGCTACAACACAGTCCTTTGATTGGGACAGGAAAACGGTTTTCTTCGTGTTTGTTATTGCTCTAGTATGACGTAGCGTTAGGTGTCTGGGTTTAACCCAACCCGCCCAATTAAAGTCCAACTGGTGGTGGAAACATTCATGCCGTACCGCTGGGTGGAAACAAGGCAAAGACCTTTTCAGGTTTTCTCTCTAGACTTTGGATGATTGTTTTAATAGATTCAAGCTCAAAGTTCAGGACCACTGGAAAGTGAGAATGATTACTCCGGACCTGACTGCCCTGATGACCAGTTTCAGTGTCGGGATCATCTCCTCCAGGAGGATCTCTGGTGGGAAGCCCCGGTCCTCTAAGACTGGGTCTGCAAGGCCTCCAGTATCTGGAAGACAAACAGCAGAAACCATGAAGTAAACTGAGCGCTGGCGGTGACGTTCTCCTGCGGTTGGCCCTCTGACCTTCAGAGCTCTGGCGCAGCGTGTAGGCCTTCATCCGGAAGGCGGTCCGGAAGCGTTCGCGGTTACTGAAGCCGGCAGGTTTGGGCTCCTTGGATGGACTCTCCTCGATGGATTCGGCGTTAATCGTGGGCTTCCTGACCATCCCCAGTGACGGTCTCGCATTGGAATTGCGAACTCGTTCCAGCAAACTCACTTTCTGACTGAGGTGGAGAGGAAAGGAGCAGGTCATCAAGCCTTTAATATTTACATTGTGTGTTATGCTGACAATAATGAACAAGGACTGCTTTATGAAGGGCAGAAATATATATATTCAAACATTTGTCGTAAGTATGAAAGAATTGTGTATCAGGATTTCACAGCTGTGGCAAAATCTGCCAAAATATCTATCAATCAATCAATCAATCAATCAATCAATCAATCAAATTAATTTATATAACACTTCTCAGCAACAAGGCTCCTGGAAGTGCTTTACATCATAAAAACGCACAAAGTCACCAACTGAGAAATCAAACATTACATTTTGTTTCTATCATCAATATACCTCATATATGTTGGTCAATGTTCCATTTTTGATGGTTTAAGATGTGCCTGCATTCTGCGTTAGGGTTCCAGCTTCTCAAACTGAAACATCTTTTTGCTTTACATACTCAGAGTTTCTTCAGGATCTGCTGGTTCTGCATATCAGAGCTGCGCCTCAGGCTGAAGAGATTGGTCCTGTGACAATATTTGGCAGCACAAAGACGCAGCTTTCTGGGTAAAATAAGACTCCTGTGTCCCTCAGAAGAGGCGGGGAGGTGGAGCAGTAACCGGAGCCGCCAGCGGCCCAAACGAGGCCTCTGAAACGTGGAGCGCTCTCAGCGACTTTGCTCCCACAGCGGACACAATATGAGCCTCTATGTGGCCTCAGGGCAGAATAGGGACGGCAGATTACAGCGCTGAGAGGCTGCAGAAAGGGAACGCTTTAAAGGAAGAGGGAATCTTCTTTCTGAACGCTCCTCGAAGAATAAAGAGCAGAAAATGGGATGTGATTATCCCCAGATCTCTCTAAACGAGACGACACAACAGCAGGAAAAAACAAGCTCAGATAGTCCAAGACCCAAAGTTTTGTGCTTATTTCCAACAACAAGATTAAACTTCATAGAGATAAAAAGATCAGAATAAACCGGAATGGAGAAGATCTGAAAGGATCTGCTGGCAGCAAGCAGCAAAACTCTCATCCAGCTCTCAGATGGAGGATCATTTTCTGTTCACATTGCAGGGAAAAGATCCCAGATTAGCCACCAAACTGTTGAGAAAAGCAAAAAATCACAAAGAGCACAAAGCTCCCAGCGCTGCCGTAGTTTCTGGATGGAGTCCACCTCGTCCCTCAAAGCCACCAGATAAAGTCCGACCCAGATCCGTCTCTGGGTCTTTGTTCAGGATCGCATGTTTTTTAGTTCCTGTGTTCTGAAAATTCACGCAGGTTTTTCCCAGCAGTGTGATAGAAAATGAAAAACTAGATAAAAAACAATCTGATTGTTTAACGAGGAGCTGGGAGAATAAATGAAACCATGAGAAGTGAGATGCAGGCGGAGGAACGAGATGGACTCAGAAAGACTTTCAAAACCAAAACTCACTTGTCAGTTTATTAATCAGAAAATCAACCCATCACACAGCAGCAACTCAGACGAGCTCAGAATGAGAAAAAATAAGTTTCAACAGTAAATCTGACAGTTCAGCAGAGCAAAAGTGATTAAAAGCATTTTTTATTTTCAAATATTTCCAGTGTAATTTTGACATTTTATGGGCTGCAGGAGCTCATTACTGTCGCTGAGCTGATAAAGGGAAACTATTCTCCATCCGTCTCCTCATTTCTGCCTTTAATTAACGAGCCTGAACTGTCACTCATCATTCAGTCAGGACTAATGGACTCACTAATAAGTTCTCAAAAAACCTCAGCTTAATGTTAAAGTCAGAGTGAGAGCGACAGAATGAGCGGCCGTTCAATATCAACTTCTTCCCAGAGTCATTTATCCGAGTCATGGATTAATATACGAAGCTAATTAAAGACAGGCTGGGTGGGATATTTTAGGAAATGTTCATTATTTTCTCTCTTCAGCTGGTGGCCTAATTAAAGTCTTTCCTGTAATTCACAGTGTCTCTGCAGGAGCTCAGTGACCTACCTGACCATGGCCTCCAAGGTGTCCTTCCTATCAGACAGAGAGAAACGACAGAAAGTCACAAAATAAACAAAACCTGGAAGATCACTCAAACTGTGGCGTTTATCTGGAAAACCTCAAAGTCTCTGGTATTTTTAGGCAACAACTAAATAATTAGTGCAGCATCTGACAGGTGAAAACACGTTTGCACGGTCAGTCACTGGCATAATAAATGAAAACAAGCTCAATAATCTCCATTTGAATGATTTAGCTACCAAACACTGGATGAAAAAGTTTTCACTCTCAACTAAAACTGTTTTTGAAGGATCATTTTGTTTACAGAGACTTCATAATTCATTTGATTTATTTTGAATATTTAACATGTCTTCCTGTTCCAGTGTTAAATTGAAAGAATTTAAAGTTTACTGATCTTAGAGAATCTGTTCCTTCATTATTATGGCATTATTACCATTATATCACTGGAAAATGGTTCTTATTGTTTATCACAGTAACTTCTGGGATGATCTAAACCTGTTGAAAGGCCTTTTAGCTCCACATAACAGAGTTTTAGCCTCCAGAGGAAACAGTTGAGGGACTACTGACCTAAATGACTTTAAAATATAAGAATAAATCTGACAGTTTGGAAGGAAAACATGAAAAAAGTTTCATTAAAGCTGCATTATTTAACTTTTATAAAGAATATATTTTTACATATTTATTAAAACTGTCGCCATGTCGTAACAGTTTGCTATGAGACAATCTGAGAAAAGATCGATCTCCTCCCTGAGCTACTATTGCCTCTGAAGAAATGCAGCAAAAGCAACCAATCAGAGCGAGGAGGAGGGGCTTAGTGCTGTTAATCAACCTCATGTACTCGCTGAGCTAATAGAGGAGAAACAACTTAATGTTAGAGAAAAACCGTTCATCCGCTGTCATCTTTGGCTATGCTAACTAGCCGTAGCTATCATGACAGGCTCTGTTAGAAGTGATTGACAGCGCTAAGCCCCGCCTCCTGGCTCTTATTGGTTGTTTCTGATTAGCACTGAGCTCGATTTTTTCACAGATTGTGTCACTGTCATGACATGGTGACATATTTTTATAGAAAACATATTTTTTATAAAAGTTACAACCTGCAGCTTTAACGGCTCTGTGGAGAGCAGATGGAGCCTCGTACCTGAAGCAGGGAAGAGAGATGATGGTTTCATAAAATCTCCACGTGGCAATAAGATCTTCCCTGATTGGATTGGTGGAGTAATACCGCCAGGCCGACTGGATTCAACACAGAACAGCTTCAGGATTCTGATGTTACACACGGAACCAGACAGCACACGTTTGGCGGTCTCATCTCTGACCTGGATGAGTCCGGCTGCCGGGTGGCGCCGCTTCTCAAAGTGTTTCTGTCTGTGCTGCTCCTGGACCTTCAGAGCCAAACCAGAACCCAGAATCCCCTGCAGCCAGAACCAGAGTTCAGGCTGCATTAATAAAAATAATAAAACAGCTGATCTCATCTGCTTATATATGTTTAACTACAACAATGTTGTATCAGTTTTGTATTGATTAGTTTCAGTCAATAACAGGGAGGATTTGAGTCCTTAACCTTCTTTTAATTGTTGATGTAGTTTGCTGTAAAAACTACCAGAAAAAGTCCTTTTATGTTCACCTTTTGTTAATATAACCTTCGTTATCTGCAGCCATGCATCGCAGCAGCTAATGATCATAACTCTACACTCACAGCAGGCAAAGCGAAGAAGGAAACTCCGATCAGAGCGAACGTCCCGGCTAACAGTCTCCCAGCCCAGGTCTTCGGGGTTTTGTCTCCGTAACCGATGGTGGTCAGCGTGATCTGCAGAAGAGAAATAAAAACAGAAACCAGAACTCCACCAGCTGAAAAGGTCACAGATCCACAGCCGTCAGGAAAACTTCTGGTTGGAAGGACGACGGATTTAATGAGGAGAAAATCAAAGCTTTATAAACCCGAGGCGTTTGTTACAACAGAACTTCACATTAGTCTGTTCATTACATATCATATCAATACTTTATTTCACCAATATCATAAACAAAGCTGTTCTCATTTACATGTTCATAGGGGGAACCCAGATTTCTTAAATGAAATCAAAACCAACATCTGTGTAGTGATTTCAGCAGCGGTGAACGTACCAGCCCCCACCACAGCGCGTCGGCGTACGTGTCGAAGTCCTGCTGCTGGGTCTGCGCCGTCGGGTTCTCCTGGTCAGACACGTTGACCGAGCCGTCGTCTTTCTCCACCAGGTAGACCAGGAAGGACGCCAGGATCAGAGACAGGAAGCCGATGTACCAGGCCGTGATCAGTTCCTGCAGACACACAGAACCGTAAAGCCTCTGTAATGGTTCCATCAGGCCAGTCGGCTCAGACATGTTCTCCTTCCCATTGACTGCTTTAACCTGAGAGAAGTGATTAAACCCTCTATGCGACAGGTTACATCTTTAGGATCCACAAATGAAGCACAGAGGCAGCCAACAGAGATTAGCATGTAGATCAATAACAGGGATTAACTCTGAAAACATGATGTTCTTTGTGTCTTTACATCACTTTAGGACTTTTTATTCACTGTTTTAGTGGGTGAGATGGATCTAGCCAAATCACAATGCTCAAAAGATTTTAAATTTGGTCTTTTTGTAATCCCTGGAAGCTATTTTATCCTTTTTCTCTCACTGATTCCGCTCTGGAGTCTCTTCAGTCGTACCTTACTGTGAGCGTAGATGGCAGAGCCCAGGAGTTTCCACGTGCCGCCTCTCCGGTCCATGCGCAGCATGCGCAGGATCTGCAGGAAGCGCAGGCTGCGCAGCGACGTGGCCAACACGTTGCCCTGGTTACGCACCGCCACCACCGGCACCGAGGCAATCAGCACGAAGATGTCTGGAGCAGAAGGACCAGAGTTTCTGAGAGCAGGATTTTCTCTGACCAGCTAATGAGTTTGACCCCAACACCTCTTTGTTGGACAAAAAGAGACAATTTTTCAAGAGATGTTAATCACCGCCAGGACCCGACTAAAAAACTGATTTAGTTTGATTAATTCAGACACTCTTCTATTCACAGCTCCTCTTGAGAAAAGAGCCGCTCAAGTCTGCAAAGGTTCAAATTTAAGTCTCAAATAAATCCTAAACACAGATGACAGAAGCGTTAAAATGATAAAGGTTAAATGATGATGGATTGATACGAAGGGAAGCCAACTCTCAGAAAGGAAAGCTGCTCTCTGAATGTCGTTATGATGAAGGTGGAGGAGAGAAACATCGGATCTCTCCGCCTCTTTTACCTGGAAGGTGATCCAGATGACACTCTGGTGGAAAAACCTCAACTGTTTGTTTTAGATTGGTTTTTAGTTTAGAGCTGATAAAGTAGTTTAAGACATTAGTCCTTAAAATGTTCTTCAGGTGACAGAAGACCGACTTTGTAATCGTTTTTATGTGTCTGAATGTTCAGCTCTGAGGTCAACGCTTTCCAATGTTACTATTAAACTAAAAAGATGTGAAGAAGCCACAATTCCTGCATTAGAGTATTTTTTATTTTAATTTCCCTAATAGACTGAAAGAAAAAGGATCAAATTTAATTTAAACTTTTTTTTCTGTGCAATTTGATCTTTAGTAATCGATGGAACCCAGAGGAAGTTCTGGTCGTTATCGTCTCCTGGTTTCTGCTCAGAGCTGCCGGCGTCTTCGGCTCTTCAGTGGGACTTTTAAAGGCTGAAGCAGCTCTAAATCTGGACAAACTGAGGATGTTTGATGCCACCAGCAGCTTTCAGGCGTCCTTACTGCCACAGAAAGTGAAGGACAGCCACTTCCAGGGGAAGATTTCTGGCCAATTACTGGAAATTTATTCTGAAAAGCTGCTGGTTTGTTCAGGGCAGCTGACAAAGCTCCTGTCAGCCTGACTCACTCTGCCTGCAGGCTCGTTTATGAACGCTTTCAGACATTTCTCTGAAATAATCATCATTGTGTTTCTTTGAGCTTTATAAATGACTTCCTGAGCCTTTTAATTTTTATCTGTAAGCATTAACATATTTATGATTCTCCCTGCTTACCCAGAATGCACAGCGGTTTGCGGGCGAACTTCAGCCTCCCCCTCCATCCTTTGTAGCGACAGCAGCAACCGGCCGCCCAGACCCTCAGTGCAAACTCTGCTCCGAATATGAAGATGGCAAACGTTTCCTGCAGAGCAAACAGGCTCACTCACTCTGTGTGTGTGCGTGTGTGTGTGTGTGTGTTTTCTGTGGAGAGACGGAGTCGTTCTCACCAGTATGACCAGCCAGTGTGCAGAATCCTTCTCATGTTCCCTGAATGTGGTCAGTATGGCCAGAATCAAACATCCCAGAACGATTAGAAACCTGACAAGAAACAAACAGCAGATCAGAAAAAAACTGATGGGACAACAAACGGTTTGAGAAATTACAAATGATCTGGAGGATAAATCAGCAAAAAACAGCAAGAATTTAGCCAAACAGCCAGTTTGTAGCTTCTGCCACTAGAGGGCACCGTTTCCTCTTAGAGTAAAACTACAACCAGTTTCGTTTTTTAGACTAAACATAATAAAACGGAACCAGGAGGAGCAGATTCTGCACGTTGCTGCCCCCTGGTGTCAGCTGTAAAAACACCAATAAGTAAAACCGGCCGGTTCTTCAAACTAAGATGAAATCCGAGCAGGACGAAACGTTTACGGTACCAAACATCCATCAGTGAGACGATGACGACCAGCAGGCTTTCCAGTTTAACCAGCAAAGACCAGCTTGAACTAAATTTATTTAATGGTTTAATGACAGGCAAACGCAGCAAAAACAACTAAATGAATAAAAAGATGCAGTGAAAAACAAGCAAAGCCTTCCTGGGGATTAATGATGAAATTAATGTCAAATAACAGAATATTTTACCAAATTAATAAAATAAATACTAATTTATTCCAGATAAAAGGCAGATGGTGATGCTATGGGAAGGAGGGATCTCCTGTAGCAGTCAGTCTTGCAACAAATCTTAAAAGGTGAAAACAAGAATTACCCAACAGCTTTATGTGCTTTAAGTGATCAGCCCTCCTCTATAACTCACTTTACATTCGTTAACGCCGTGGAGGCCCGGTTCTGATGGGGCTCCCCGGCCCAGATGGGTCCCTGGAGGATTCCTAACAAACAATTTATGGCTGAGATTCAATAAAGTGAGTGCAGACTCTGCATTTCTGACAGATAAATCCCTCAGATATATGCAAATAGTGGTGAGAAAGGAGCAGAGCAGCAGTAACAACTGCAAACAGAAGTTGAAGAGTGTGACCTTTATTAGGAGGTTTTTATAGCAACTCTGACATGCTGGGAAAAAAGCAACCAAACTTTTGCTTCATCAGCAACTCTGGCTGATAAACTGACAAAATTAAAAACCCCAACAAGCCCAGAGCCTTCACATAAATATATTTACTGCTTCTAACATCCTAGAGTGCAAAGATTTATGATGTTGTGGATATTTTATCAAAACACTTAGAAATGATTATCCTTTAATTGCGTTTCTTGGACTCAACCTGCACTGTTCCAGAGAAAACGCCTCCTAGTGGTCAGTTTGCCTCCGTGGGTTTTATGGCTGATGAATTATTGCTCTGTTTTCCGCTGGTCAGAGGTTGGAGTTCAGCAGCGATTTGCAGCTGGTTGAAGCGATGCCAGCAGAAAGCGCCGTTCCTCTGTCAGCTCAGCGGAGGAGGAATATTCACACTCTGGTCTGAGATCTGCTGACCCTGCAGGACGGTTTCACTCAACGGCTGGATGAGCCAGGAAATAATGCAGCACAGCAGCTGTTGGCTTCACTGACGTGTAATAATGAGGAAAATGCTGCCAAGTCACAAACCAGAAGATTCTCAGACACTTAAAAGATAATCATGAAAGATTGCATCCAATGTAAAATCTGTTCTTCTCTGAATTATTCAATATTTGTGGTATTTGCAAAGCAATGTTTCTGATTGCTGATATGTTGGATGATTCACATAAATCCTTCATTTCAGGCTGAAATAGTTTTCCTCTTCCTGTTATGTTAAGGATGTTTCACACTAAAGCTGAGGTAGAAATAAAACTGATCCAATATCATCACTGCCTGGTTGTCACTGAGAGACAGATCATCTTTTCCAGAAAAAAAACTGGAAATTTCTGAGTTTGAAAGTCAAGAATTTGTTAGAAAAAACTTTTTGAAATAAACTTCAGATATTTTTGAGAGAAAAAGAAATATGGAAATTTTCTGAGTTTTGAAAGTGGAAGGTTTTCCACTTTTGTTTCCACTGGAGATTTTTCTTGCAAATTTTCAACTTTTCAAAGACTTCCATGTTTTTTTTCTAATCTTTGTCTTTTTTTCTACAAAATTTCTGAGACTAATCTCAAAATTTGAGTTGTTTTCTAGAACATTTTTGACTTTCAAACTCAGAAATGTTCTTGATTTTTCTAGAAATTTCCTGAAATTCTTTTGGTGTAAAATTACTTTCTTCCTATCTGTTGAACTATCCCGTCGTTAGTATTGTTATTTTCTAAAAAATATTCAGATGTTTTCTGTCTAAACATCTGGACTTTCTGCTGATGTAGAGAAAGCAGCTCCTCAAACATTAAAAGGTCATTTTTAAATCTCTGTCACCAGTTTACTTTCACAAACCAGATCTTTTAGAAGAACCTCTGCAGATCCATCAGCTGTTTAAAACAACCAACACTTACTTCCCTTTGTTTCCTCTGCAGGAGAAGAAAACCCACAGACTGAGCCCAACGTGCATTTCATGGTTTTATATGTGGAGTTGTCTCAAAGTGGTTTAACACGGGCAGGACTGTCACTGACGTGTTTGAATTATTACTTCAGAGAAATGGATGCGGATTTAACCAGCAGACTCCAGAAACAGAGTTTCACCTCTGATACTGAGGACGTTCAGCCTGATCAATCACTCCTAAAGGGCGTCCGTCGCTCATCAATCAACGGCGTTCCTCCAACTCGCAGCTCATCCATCAATCAGCCGAGTTCGTCTGTCCAACTCTGAAGTTATTAACAGAACCGAAGACGTTGTGATGGAAAATCACTGGGTAAAAGTCTCACATGAGGGAAAGGATCTGAGTCCAGCTCGCTTTTTAACCAGCTTCTGTCTGTGTTTACAGACGGGACAAAATCAGACGGGTTGACCCGGTTTCTAAGCAGCAACTTATTGTTGCCTGCAGGGAGAGAGAGCAACTCCCCGACCAGCTGTCTGAGAGTGAGAGTGGAAAATTAGAATAAATGTGAAGCTACCTCAAGCATTAATGACGCAAGAAGAAGGTCAGGAAGGAAAATCAGAGCCAAAAATCAGTTTTTCACATTACAAGAAAATCTATTTGAACGCATGAAGAGAGAACTATGGGTGCCTGTTTCACATGAATTATTGAACACCTTAAACAAACTGCAATAAAATGAGTCTATCAGAGGTTGCCATCATCTAGCATTAGGGTTCGGGGTTCCAGGCCAGCAGGGAGACGTAGTTCCTCCGGCGTGTCCAGGTCTTCTTCTGGGTCTCCTCCTCACCAGGGAGACGTTGAGGACGCGTCCTAACTGGATGCCTGTGCCAAACCAAAACAACGTCTCTACTCGGAGTCCCTCCTGCATGATCGCCCTTCTGACCCCGCATCCCTAAATGACTCTGAATCTTTGGCCCAAGGTACCAGAATTGGTTCACGTTGATGAAGGTTTTGTCATTTTGTTCTCATGTCGTTCGCCCTTCTTGCCACAACTGGCTCCACTTTCCCCCCCTCTGAATGCAAGACTGTTGTGTGATTGGTCAGAACCTCCCTCCACTTACTCAACTTCCAAAAGTGAGTTTTTCACCCAGAAAGCATGACGGATCGTTTTGAGAAGCATTTGTTTAAAGCTGTGAGGAAGTAGGAACTGTTGGACCAAAACACTGAAATCCTCCCGATCGGTTCTGGTCCAAAGCAGCGGGCAACGTCCCACCAACGTCTTCTCGTTTGTTTTGGCTTCTGATAACATGGAACATAATATGAGATGTTGCAGTTCATCAAATGACATTTCCTCCTCATCCAAACTCGTACTAGTTGCTCTTTTGTGGCCTGATCGCCGTGTTTCACAGGAACTTGGCTCGCTGTGTCTCGTGGCTCTTGAAGGTGAATATGAAAGCAAACGTTCAGTAACCACATGATCCCGCGTTGACTGTTCGACTTCAGGTCGACCATGCCGGGCTCTTAAACTCATTTCAACCGTTTGCATCCACAGTCTCGTGCTATTGGTCACAACCCAAAGCTTGTGACGGTACATGAGGGCAGGACAGTAGATCAAGATACTTTAGCTCCTCCACAAATATTTAATTCAGATAAAACTCAAGGTCCCAGGTTGGCAGGTGGAACCCAGAGCATCCAGTCACATCTGAAAAGCCTTCAGTTCTGTTCTACTGTACTGTTCTCAATATGGGCTGTCAATGACATACTCCAGGTTGTTGCCTCTATGAGGCTAACGTCTGAAACTGGACCGTTGAAGACAAACGATTTTGTTGTGGAGTTGCTTGTTACAGATGCACATGTTGAGTTTGGCCATCAAAATTTTTAATACATTTATGGAGACACTTTAAGCTTGTATTAGACATTAAAGTTGATTTAAAATGAGCATTTCTGAGAAATGACAACTGGCTACCCTCCAGACTGTATGTACACAGTAACAAGCCACTACATAACACAGCAGAATCCTTGTAAGTACAAAGTTGCATGTATTGGTACCTTATGTTGTCAGAACCACTGTGCCTTTGCTACAGAAGCTGCACCAAACCCAGTACTTTGTCTTTGGCAACTCAACATCATTTAAAGTATATTTAGAGTGTTTAGTTACCTCAAAACAAAAGGTGTGAGTGTCAACAGATATGGAGAGAAGAATCAGGTCAATAAACCGTGTAGTCATCTGCATCAGACTCTTCAGCTCATGTAGCTCTGCAGGTTTTCAGCTGTTTTTGTGCCATAATCACACATTTAGATGAGACTCTACGTACAGTTGGTACCTTCAAAAGTTCCCAGCTGCGCAATTCAGCGCCAAGCTCTCGTCCGGACCGAGTTTCCGATGGGCTGGCCTGCCAAAGGCTGGGATTTGTCACCTGAGAGCCCTCGAGGCCCAGGCAGCCATTACTGGCTTGGCAGGAGGAGGTGTCAGCAATCAGTGTCAGGCGTCCAGCAGAGCTGTTCATTAGCACGAGGACTGCTCTCGCCTCGCTGACTCTGATGTCTGTCGCCTTGTCCCTCAGTCTGAGCTGATGGAAACGGGTTTGCTTTGTCACATTCAGCAGCTCATTTAGTCTGCAGCAGCGGCATTCAGCCGCTCTCCAAAAGAATAAAAGGTCAACGTGGAGAAGTGGGGCTCCTGGACGCAGTGATGTGCTTCAATTCTGGACGACTTTATGCGTCTTTTATAATTACCAATTGAGAAATAATTTTCACCCAAAGCTTCTCCGTTATAGGATAACTGGCTGCAGAAAATCCCCCTTACTGCACGTTGTACAATAAAGTCATGAAACCTTTTCACTTTATACGAGATGTAAAGGATGCACATATGCTAATAGTTAAAGGCTCTTACAGAGTATCGTCAGGCTTACTGAGGGCTTTATGTACGGGTGCCTACAGGATACGGGTTAACTACCTACGATCTGAGGTCTATGCAGACACATGATGGGAACCCCAGGAGGAAGACAGGTGATGAAGTGAAGGGCCACCTGATCAGCCCGGGCCTCTGTTACTGATCATATCATTTAAACACACAAACAGCTGCTAAATACATAAATACAGACTAGAAACAATTTATCCGCCATTACTTCCTCTAGTGTAGCACCCATAGAGCGTGACTGTTTTATGCTCCAGTGCTACAGGGAACCTGCAGGGATCGGCTGAATTAAGACATAATTAGTTAAATGGTAACTGTACTCCCCTTCTAATCTCAATGACTACTTTGGTGGTTGACTAACCTACCAAACCGGTCAATGCTCACAGACTCTTGAAGACTGGAAGGCCTTTTGGGGTTAAGTGCCTTGCCCAAGAGCCAAAACTCTGGAAATGGAAACTGGTTGCAAGTTGTCTTGGTGGAGCATATCAGGCACCTTGGGCTAACTTATGGGATATTTGGAGAATAATTATGGGGTACCAATGGGTGGGTTTACTTATGGCAGTGGATCCTGGAGCGCCGGCATCCATCCTGCATGTTTTAGTTTCAGTCAGATCATCAGTGAGGAGGTATTCAGCTGTTTTGCTCTATGTAAGACTTGAGTAAAAATGAACAGGAGGTTGTAAAATCAGAAAGGGAAACTTTCTGATTTTACTCAGATCAGTGAGTCTCCATAGTAACAGGGCTTTGAGAAAGTTTTGTTGAGTGGAGAGTATTTGGGGAAGCATGTGTGTGCTTTAAGAGGAAACATTGTTAGTGTTGTTTAAACAGTATTTACTTATTCTTCCTAATGAAAGTGTTATTCTTTCCAGAGTAATGTGGAGAAGTTAATCATTTTCATAATGGCTTACAGTCAACTTAATTCAAAAATACCTTATTGATCCCAAACAGAAATTAAATTTTGTTGTAACTCATTATCAAACTTTCTACAAAGAGTTCATGGTGTAACTACTGAGTATCTTTGGGTTTTTTACGCTATATCTTTGGGGCCTCATCATGTAATTATGGGTCCCAAGAAGGTCCCTCTGGGGCCCTTACAGGGTGACCACTGAATAGTTTAGCTTTGGGTTTTTAACAGGGTGCTAACAGAGAGTATATCGGTAAATATTATCTGCCATTATCTATCTTGTATTATAAACCCACTAATACATATATAATCCATTTCCTAACATTCTTGTATAATCTGTATAATCTGT